>JAVJIF010017297.1:0-123283 GCA_038442645.1 Agave tequilana
TTTTATCATGTTTAGTAAAGTGATGCTTGCTTCATTATCGGTACTATCATTAAAATTATTGTGTATTATAAATGTCCTAATCTTTATAATTATTGTATCCTACAAATGTCATTGTGAGGACATCCCTGTAATTACAACATAGAGATAGAGATTACCTGAGTTCGTATACCATGTATAGGAATATCTGGATGATTGGTTAGTTAACGAGATTAACTTGATAATTAAAATAGATCATTAGTTCAATCTTCGATGGTACCCACCGTAGTCATAAGATAGTGACCATTAGTGTAGCTATATTTGACACTCGAGTAGATGATATAGCCATAGAACACTAGACACGATAGTTTACATCCCTTGTATTGCATATTCATGTCTATTTGTTACATAAAGACTTGTTAGACGGGACATTGTTATCTCCTGCATATTCACCATAACTTACATATCCTGTCACCCGGGACCCTGTTATCACATGTACAGGTATTACCGTTGCACAGATGCTATGACACGTCACACCGTATTCATGTGCATAACTTCACAGAAACACCGTCATTTCATATACTATGATCATCGTTAGATGGATTCTCGCATATCACTGTTACACATGCATGTATGGTTTCTCTATTCTTGTCATATGGATCCCTGTTCCTATTACATGTATTCTTGTTCCATGCTATTCCTGTATGCCTGTTTTATGATTGCTTGACTCCCGTTACTGATATTGTTATTCCCTTTCCTGGATACATGAGCTGTTGATATGCGGTATCTTGTTTCCTGTTTCCCGTTATCGTGTTTCATGCTATCAACAGAGCTCATGTCATGTTATCGTATTACATGTACCATGTTCTGTACTAGTACTTATTATACTGTATAGTGAACGATAATAAAGAGAACTTGGGTATGGGGGAGACTTGACGGTTGATTAGATCATATCGGGTGGATGTCTGGATCCATTGTTTGTCCCACTGCAGGGGACGGGGTAGTGCTGGCTACCATCTGTTACTCATGAGCATCCTTTCCCGTTATGTTTTAGCTCATTGAGATCCCGTTACATGTTACAGCTCTAGCGGGCTGGCCCTGGTCTCAGCAGCCAGGGATCTGGTAAGACCGTTTGTCCCGGGTATGCACGGGATACACCCACCCGATAAGAGCTCCTCGACCATGAGTTTCCAATTAACATAATAAAACAGTATGCACAATAGTGATGTCGGGAACACTTGTTATTTGGTCACTCTCTCGTTTGGATAATGGTACCCGTATGCCATGTCCGGATGGGTTCGACTGGAGTGCGGGCTCCAGTATGAACTGCCAGTGGTATGGGACACTGGAAGAGATTGATTAAATACCAAGTGATACTGATTGCTACTATTGTATCTATAACATAACTTGTCTGATACATGTATACTCTTGTTTAGATGTACTTGTTACTTTTCCTGATCATTTATCCGCTATCGTGTTACATGTATACTCTGTTATTTTACCTGGTACATGTACCCTTTCTGTGATGGTAGACTACGCATGTTCTGTAGTGCATATATTCTATGTTCTGTATACCTTGCAGACATCATACTGTATATGCACAACACCTATTGTGGTTATATTGCATATGCCCATCTGCATGTCCATTTCTATCACGTCACCACTAGCATGTTCATTTCTATTACGTCACCACTAGACAACATTATTTATGATATAAACTGGATACGACCATAGACCTGACCTGATGATAACCGGCTAAGTAGTGATTGTATTAAAAGATGACCTACTTATATATTTTTACTGCTTACATGTTTATATATTTCTACTGCTTATTATATACTTATTATATGGTATGACTAGTACAACATCATGTATTATTATTATTATCGTGCTTGTATTACTATTGTATCTATTACCACCTCCTTCATTTTACCACTCACTAGGTCGCTTTCTGACGACCCTGGGTTTGCGTGCCCAGGTTAGAGATTCGAGTTATCGTTTGGTCAGCTAGTTCATTGGATTCACATAGGAGACTCACCATCGAGATTCTTCATAGGTATCTTTGTGCTTTGTTCCTGTTATCTCTTTTATCCCTGTTTTTATATCTGTTATGATCGCTAACCCCTTTTTGCAGTATTCTTGTACTTCTTTTCTGCTGGACCCCCTTGTCTATATGGAGGTTATGTCCTGTACTGAGGCTTAACGTACGCGTGAGTGTGTTTCACCTCACGTATGTACGTCGCCATAGCGTCTCCGTATCCTTGGGATCGGGGCGTTACATTCTTCACAAACCCACTACCACCACCAGCTTCTCTTACACCTTCGTGTTATGATTTTACCTTATTTTCAAGAGGAGATGATTGTCCATGAGATCAAATCAAGTTGGAGAGACGATGGTTTGAAGTAGAAGAAACATACCCCCGGTGGAATAAGTTAGATAACTAAAAGAGTATTAGTCAACTAATACTCTTGTTTCATTAAGAGGAAGGTTAGATCTCTTTATATCAAGTTATTAATAAAGCTCACTCAAGTTCTTGATGGAAAACAATCAGTATGCTCTGATACTAATTGATGTGATTTTAGGATAGGACGCTCCCATGACCGGATTGACTGGGGTGGCACAGCAAAAACAAACTACAGGATCTATTAAGACAATGTGAAAAAGAGAAGAAGATATTTCAAAGTAGATAGAAAGCCAACAAATAATATAACGTTGTTCCACCGATCAAACAGATCGTGTGTACGTCCATGGGAGAAGGGGGAGAAACTTATTAAAACTTTGGGGGAGTACAATAAGAATTACTTTACACCTCATTTTACAAGCCATTGATGGTCGTCAAGAATAGCAAACCTTGTGGCTAAGCTTCTCTCATGAATATCTCACTTAGATGAATTACACTCTTAGGATTACAATTTCATTGAATTCTCTTCAAATACATTGAAGGCCACCCCTAAGATGTTATATATAGACCATAGAGCTCTCCGAATATTAAACAAACTTTATCAATACGAACAATCACCGCCTCAAAATAAAGGAAACTCGAATCTAACTCGGACTCCAAACAGATTCAGAAAAGAAACTGCCAGATCTGACATTAGTCGACTAGACCAAGGTATTAGTCGACTAATACCCTGTATTAGCTGACTAGGCCCAAATACTAGTCGACTACTCTGACAAATCCGAGAAACCCAACTCTCTGTATTGGCCAAGCTAATCGACTATACGATGTATTAGTCGACTAATCCCTGTGATTAGTCAACTATACCTAGTACTAGTCGACTACTCCTATGCACAGATTCTTGTACACATTCGTTCTTTGATCTTTAAGTTTCTGTCTACCTTTATGACGTATTCACATCATAATCCTGTAAATCACCTAGAGGGTGGGTGAATAAGTGATGATGCTAATCTAGAAACTAAATGCGCTAAATGTGGAAGCTTAAAACTATTTGCAACACACTTAGTACAACACACAAGTGTAGCCGAATTCCCCGTGAAGGGCTCTGGACTAACTCCTCTTGATTCCCCTAGATATGGGTTGAGGTGCTATATGAGCTCTTGTGGTTAAGTACGAGTGAGGCACACCAAACAAGCCAAGCATATAATGTATACAACAATTGAAAGATGCAAGGCAACACAAGCAATATGAATGATATGAATGAAGAATGATGCTTTGCACAAATATAAGATAGAGAGTTAGGAGACAATGGATCAAACGCTAACAACAAGATATGTTTCGAGTTCGAGCCCCTAGCTCTACATCCCCGCCTTCACCACCGTGAAGGATTTCCAATCCACTATCTCCCACCGAGGAGGATTTGTACAACAAGGGAGTACTGAACTCCTCTCTCAAACACCGCCTCACAACCGAGGGGTAGGCCCGTAGCCAAACAACAACCAACACCTCTACCGAAGAGGGTTACACCAATCTCCACCTCTCACTAGAGGGAGCAAACACCACTCCGATCAACCTCTACCAAGAGGGATACAAACAAGCAAAGGAGGGTTATAACTTGGAGGCTCTATCAACCTCAAACCATCTCTTTTCCACAAAACAAGATCCTAATAGAATAGGATAGAAGATAAGCTCAAGTGGAAAACTAGGTGTTTGGAAAACAGAAACTCAAAGAAAAATACTTGGAAAACTCTTGTAAAAGATAAAAAATGAAAGCCAAGACAAATCTCCCAAAATACTCTTTTCTTTGATTTTTCCAAAAACCTAAAACAAATAAGATTGGAAGTTTAAAGCTCAAAAACACTTTTGAAAACTTGTTTTTAACTAGGGAAACAACAATTTTTCTCTTGTAAAAACCTTAGCCAAAATCCCAAAGAATTGGGTTTATATAGGCCAAAACAGAAACAAGTCGTTAGGCTGATCTGACAGCCTGACAGGCTAGCGGTCGGCCGGCCGGACGACCGCCACGGTCAGAAATGTGACCGTTGGGGCAACCCGGTCGACCGCACGGCCGACCGCCCAGATACAGAGAGCAGACTCTCTGATCCGGTCGGCCGCTCGCCGACCGCCCAGATACAGAGAGCAAGGCTCTCTGATCCGGTCGGCCGCCCGGCCGACCGGCCCACTGTGCCAGCAGACGTGCACAAGTCTTTGCACGTCGATCGACCGCCCGATCGACCGTCTTGGTCTGTCAGCACAGTTCTGGGTCAGAAACACTTGTTAAAAATATTTCTAAAAAATCTTTTATCTCTTGTAAAAATACCCAAAAATAGTTTTATCATTTTGCATTGATATATAAACATGTGATAAAAAGTTTAGCTCAAATATCAAGCATATGAAACCATTTTTGTGTTTAAACTTTTTTTACCAAAAATCAAAACTTGTATTTTATCAAACTTGTATTTTTCAACACATGAATAGGAAAGTCAAAATAAGTTTGTATAAGAAGTTTAAGCATGCACGTATAACTAGAATACATCTACTATACATATAAACCATATAAACTTGTTTTGATCAATCTATTCATGAAAACCAAATCCAAACATAAAACTTATGTGTGTTGTGTACTTGAGCATATCAACTATTCTTATCTTTACACATGGATCTAAAACACACTAAACAATGGATACCTAAGTCTTCTTGATGATCTTCAATCTTCAAGTCGGCTTGGTCCCAAAACTTGATCCACCGAGTGCAAATGAGTGATCTTGAAGCTCGAGCACCGAATCACTATGAAAAGCTCCAAAAACTCCTTTGTTGAAGCTAATCACCAACTAATATCTTGATTAATGATCTGAGACTAAAAATACAAGAATATTAGTAAACATAACTACATGAGTTAATCATCATCAAAACTAGAGAGGAAGGCCTCCGTGCCAACAATCTCCCCCTTTTTGATGATGACAAAACTCATGGAGTTATATATGCATGGATTAAAGTTAAGCTTCAACGAAGCTTCCCCTTAACTCATGCATAAACAAATAAACATAATGAATATGCAGTGAGGCTCTTAAAACATAAATGCATGTATATGCATAAACAATAAAAGGCTCTGGATACCAATGAAATGTTCAAAAACAAACATGCTCTAGATACCAATTAAAATTAACTAAATTAAACTTAATATATGCAAAACATAATATGCATATATAAAACTCAAAATCTTTCTCCCCCTTTTTGTCAATCATCAACAAAGGGGTAAAAACCAAACAAAACAAAATCTTCTCCCTTTTTTTAATACAAAAATAATCATCAATAAGGGTAAAGCAAAACTAAATCAATAAATTTTTCTCCTCCTTTTTGTCTAAAATAAAAACAAAATCAAATCGGGGTGACAATCAATTAAGGTACCAATTGAAAATATGTCAAAGTAGCATCTTGATACCAATTAAAAGTAAACATAGATCAATAAATAAATGGTATATGCTATATACATTCATGAAGAGGAAGATGTGAAGCTTCCCTACATAGATACATTACATGAAAGAGGGATGACAAGCCCTAATTCACATAACATACACTATGCAATGCATAAGAGGAGATGTGAAGCTCCCCCTACACACGTGTACCACATAAAGAAGAGATTGTCAAGCTCTTTAATACAAGATACACTCATCATGAATCTATATGTGGAAGAGATGTTAAGCTCTCCTTACACATAGGCAATACAAATCAAAACTTTTGAATTTTTTTTTTATAAACAAAATTTTGATATACCAATTTTTAAAAACATACAAATAAACATATTGATATCAAAAGAGAGTATTTTTCTTTTTAGTATATGATATCAATTTAAAATTTTTGTTTTCTATCATAAAGCAAGGGAGTGGTGATCAGCACGATTTTGTCACATTTTCATGCCCATATTTATCTATCATTTGTCTATAAATAATACTGCTCGGGTATTTTTAGTGGTGTTTTGCAGAGTGAGCTATCAAAAGGAAACTGGACCACAAAAGCGTGTTCTGGAGACTGTAAGATGTGCAACAGGAGACTGAAGGCGAGATGGGATACTTGGCACTAATGCTGCTCTACCATGCTCAAAACAAACACCAGAGTCAATTCGGAGAAGCTGGAAGTCACTTGGAATAAAAACGCGATTTTGTAAAGTTCAGGGGTTTTAGTGCAATTTGACATTGAGAGCTCATCTGTATAATTAAATAAATGTTGTGGACTTCTATGTAAAAATATCAAAACCCTAAGTCTATAAATAGCCAAGGCTAGGGTTTTGAGAGGGAGTTTTTTTTCTTTTCATCTGTACGTACATTTTCAGATCTAAAATTTTGAGGCTTTCTCTTCTTCTTCCCTTTGCGTAGAATTCTCGTCCATGTCACATTATTTTTGTTCCTTTTTGTTTTGATTGATTCATCAAACCCTCTTCAATCTCCCTGCATCAAAAGCCCATCTTCAATTTTCCTCTTCAATTTTCTGTATCAAAAAAAAAAAAAAAAAGAGAGACACAGGCGCCTGCAAACAGGCGCCTGTGTTCAAAAAGAAATCAACAGAGAGAGGTTTTTGCCTCTCTCTCTGCTCACGGCCGGCCCTTTGGCGGCCCCCCTCCTATTGGCGCCCTCCAGGTTTGAAAAGAAAGAGCCCGGCCGCACCCTATTGGCGCCTCCCACTCTGAAGACGCAGGCCATTGGCAGGTGAGTTTAGTTTAGTTAATTGTTTTATTTAATTATTTAATTATTTAGTTAATTAGTTTGATTAATTATTTCTTGTAATTTGTTAGATTAGTTTTTCTTGTTGATTGTTTATGTAGATCATTTTTGAGTTAATAATTTAGCATGAGTAGCTAATTTACTGCAAGCGCTTAGGGGAGATGAACCTAGACTTAATTTTTGTGGATCGAGTCATTCTCCTATTTATAACTGTATGCACACCAATTGACCTATAACTTTTAGGAGATTATTTTTTAGAGTCACTATTTATTTGACAGGCTATGTATCGGGGTTAATGGTCCATGCTTAGGGTCTATTGCATTTATGCTATTTATTCAATTTAGTTAATTTATCTTTGATGGACCATGTAACTGGATAATAGCTTGTGCTTAAATCTAGTGTTCAGAATTAATGTGCCTCTTAGACATAGAGATTTGGTGTGTAATACAACTGATATGGAGACCAAAATTGACCGCTTGATGCTAGTTTAGGGGATTCGATCCTAAGTGCTTGACCTTTCATTTATTATAATTAGTTCACATAGCTCACAATCCACAAAATTTTTAATCAATTCGTCTAAAGTGCTGAAATTAAAAGAACCACCTGTCCCTGTGGACCGACCCTCAAGTGCTACATCGAACGACCGTGCACTTGCGGTAATTTTAAAACGAGGAGACAGAATCTCCCCATCAAGTTTTTGGCGCCGTTGCCGGGGACCGTTGTCCTCTTTAGTCTTAGCACATCTACCAAAAAAAAAGGGGATTTTAAAAAAACAAAAAAATATATAAAAAAAAGATCATTATAAAAAAAATTTATTAGTGCTACACAAGCATCACACATTCCAACTCAATTCCTACGCTGATATATGTCAGCTTGGGGACGCGACTCAAAAGGACGTCTTGTCAGCATAGATACGAACGAGATCAAGATGACTTACCCTGTTCCACCAGTGGTCCTCATGGACCGATGTTATCCTCCTCGATCATCACACCCATCATGCATCAGATTGCCAGAAGCCACTGAGAACAACTACGAGTTGAAGCCATAATACATCACTATGCTCCCCAAATTCTCCGGACTAGAATCTGAAGATGCTTATATGTTTATCAATGAGTTCGAGGAGGTATGTGCAATGATGAAAATTAGGCAGTTGAGTGAAGATGGAGTCAAGTTAAGGTTTATTCCATTTGCACTTCGGGACAATGCTAAAAAGTGGTTGTATAGCCTGACCATCAACTCAATCACAACGTGGGCGGAATTTGTCGCAATCTTTCTAAAGAAATTCTTCCCAATGCGTAAGATTGCAAGAATACGGAGCGAGATAAGCCAATTTCGTCAATATAACAAAGAACCATTCTGGAGATACCTAGAAAGGTTTAAGGACCTTCTAGCTCAGTGTCCCCATCATGCCATAGAAAAGTGGCGTCTCTGTCAAATAATCTACGA
The DNA here is from genome assembly GCA_038442645.1 of Agave tequilana. NCBI lineage: Eukaryota > Viridiplantae > Streptophyta > Magnoliopsida > Asparagales > Asparagaceae > Agave > Agave tequilana. The sequence goes on from JAVJIF010017297.1 coordinate 8,540, forward strand.
GGGTGTCGATTACAACTCGAAAACCCTTCTTGAATCCATGAGCCACGGTAACTTCATGAGGATGACAGATGATGCTGTATGGATATTCCTTGAAGAGATGGCAGAGAAAACCATGCAGTGGGAAGGGTTTAATGAGAAGCCACCAACCACAAACTCAACCACCACATCGAGGAGTGGCATACATTCGATCGAAACTCCATTGCAACTGAAGCAAAGATGGCCGCACTGATGAGAAGGATTGACGTGTTGGAAAGTAAGGGGACTCCTCCTCAGCAGTTCGATCAAGTGAATCAGATCTCTGTACCAAGTTGCTTTAACTGTCAATCTCCAACTCATGTCATGAAAGATTGCCCATTCCTTCCAAACCCACTAATGAATAGTCAGGGACAACAGTTAAACGCCACTTATCAGCGACAAGAAATGATCCATATGCACCAACATACAATCCAGGGTGGAAGAATCACCCTAACCTTTCATGGAATCAAGGAGGAGGAAAACAAGGAGGGGCAACAAGCACCTCCCAACCAAGTGGTTCACAGTCCACGAGGCCAAATACATTTTAATATCAACAACAACCGGCCTTTGTGGCACCACAATCCACTCCAACATATGCAAATCCATCAATGCCGCCACCAAGATTTGGGAGTGATCAGAAGTTGAACACCATGGAGAAGAACTTCAACTCATTTATGCAATCGATGAATCAGATGTTGCAGTCCAATCAACAGATGTTGCAGTCTAATCAACAGATGTTGCAACAACTCACGTTGCAAATGAGTAAGATGTCGTCTCAAATGAGTGAAAGGGAAAGAAGGACCTTTCCCAGCCAACCTGAGATTAATCCCAGAGATACAAGAGCAAATTCGTCCAGTCATGCTCAAATCAATGCAATTCATACCTTGCGATCTGGAAAGGAAGTTGACAATCAGGTGGTAATGCCTGACCAAACTAATTCCCCTCTCCCCATGGCTAATCCATCATCTTCTGGCTTAGATCAGTCTGAAGATAAAGAAACTGAGCAAATCACTGAGCCTCCTTATGATCCACCAGCTCCATTTCCTAACCGATTAAAATCGAAGAAACACACGGTACAGATGGAGAAGATTCTAGAAATCTTCAAGCAAGTGAAAGTGAATGTTCCTCTTCTTGACGCTATTGAACAAGTCTCATCCTATACTAAATTTTTGAAGGACTTGTGCACTAAGAAGAGAGCACATCAAACGCCGAAGAAGGTCTTTCTAGCAGCAAATATCAGTGGAATAATCCAGAATAGTGTCCCAGTGAAATATAAGGACCCTGGATGTCCAACTATTTCTGTACAATTGGAACAACTGTTATTGACAAGGCGCTATTAGACTTAGGGGCAAGTGTAAATTTGCTTCCTTACTCGGTTTACAAGCAGTTAGGGGTGGGTGAGTTGAAGCCCACAAAAGTCACTCTACAACTAGCTGACAGGTCAGTTAAAGTTCCATTAGGAGAGATTGCAGATGTGCTAATTAAGGTCGGTGAATTTATCTTTCCAGTTGATTTTGTCGTCCTTGAAACTGCACCTGTAGAGAACCCAAGAGGGCAAATTCCTATGATTTTGGGTAGACCCTTCCTAGCAACTTCAAATGCTTTGATCAACTGTCGTAGCGGTTTAATGAAACTCACATTTGAAAAAATGACAGTTGATCTGAATATCTTCAACCTTAAAGGGCAAAAAAGTGAGCCATCAACTGAATTCTTTGAAGTAAATATGATTCAAAGTTGATCAAATGAATTCGAGGATGATCATATGGATTCAGACTTTGTTAGGTGTACTCACCAAAGTTTTGACGAGCTATATGAGAAGAGATCAGGATGTTTGATGAAATAAATCAATAGGTTAATCATGTGTCATCCCTGATTCAAGAAATGGCGAACGATCATATTGACAACGAGTCAATAAATTTTGGTTGTAAATACTGTGAACAAAGCTTTGAAAAGATCTTTGAGGATGAGCTTTTACTCCTGGATGAATTGGATGGACACACATTCCCCATAGGATTCTTTGATAAACGTTTTGAAGAGATATTTGACGATGAACTCAAATTCTTAGCTCTTGATCAAGCTTGCTCACATGAAATTGAAGATAATAAGATTGGGCTAGGAGTTAATGTTGCGGGAGTGAGTCCTCTTTCTAACTTGCTGAAAAGAAGAAAGCGGAAGAGGAAGAGGATAAAGAAAAAGAGTGTGATGATCAAGTTTAAAGGAGGTTGTGCTGAAATGATAAAGGGTTCTAATTTACAAGTAAAGTCGATGAAGAGAACCCACTTTGAGAGTGGAAAAAGATCAAGGGGGGAACCGACATAGTTTAAACTAGATGTGCGGAAAACATGGAGTTGTGCATATGTATATATTTGTTTTATTTTTCTTTTAGTTTTTGAGTCTTTTTATATCTCTTTTAGTTAGTTAAGTCAGTTTTAGTGAGTCTTTGATTTATCTCTTTCTTTAACCTATATGCCGAGTTTAAGTGATACAGGATAGGCAAGGGATGCATCCACCATACACAGGGAGCATTTTTGTTGCTTCGGCAGCTTGATTTTCTAGTGCACTGTGAGTATTTCTAATTCTAGCATACTGTTTACATTTCTGTATCTTTTGTGTGCTGGGAATGCATGATCATCATGATTGTGTGCATGTTTTGGATGTGTAAATTACATGCTATGTTCATTATATCTCTGTATTCAAGTATATGCATGAGGACATGACACAGTTTAGGTGTGGGGGGGAAGATTCACATATTTCTTTTGTTTTAGGAGTCTTTTTGGTTTTGTTTTAGTTTTAGGGTTTTCACTTTATTTCTCTTTTCTTTCTTTATTTAGAGTCTTAAAAAAAAATTGTGAAAAATTTGAAAATTTTCTGCAAATAATTAGCTAGTATGTGAGTGATTTAGTATCCATGAGTGGATTTTAAGGGTAAGATCAAGATGAAAGAGTTATAAAGTCTTAAAATAAAGATTAGAATCTAAACGGACATACCATCTAAACTTAGTCAAAGTGATTATGTACCCAACAACACTTACACTATTAGTTTATAGGCTTGGGATATTGATTACAACCGGAAAAAAAAGAAAAAAAGAAGAAAAAATATTTATTATATAGTAAAATAAATATTAATAAGTCTTGTCTTGTGGCCTCAGTTGCTTGAGTGATTAAGTCCGTAGGAGTGTTTTTACACTTATTGCCCTAAGACCATCTGGTTTGGGAGCATTGACCCAAGCTCGCTATATGGGTAGCTGAGAAAGCCTAATAGGATAAGACAATATAAAAATATAATAATTTTAATTATCAATTAGTTAGGTACCTTGGCCTCAGGAAGCCTTGGTATCTACGCGAAAGATAGTTAAAAAAAAAAGTATGAAAGTTGTAATTAAATATTCCCAAGCTTAAGAACTACATCACGATCACGGGGTACATAGGATCTGAAACTTAGGACAGGTGGTGTAAAGTTTTAGATTTGAGACTTTATTTTATAGCCAATATGATTTCTTGAATTGAGATTTTACTTGAAAATGAAACTCATGGAAATTGATGATCTTGCTACCTAGTTAACAAAAAAAAGAAAAAAAATTTGATTTGTTTTCCTTTTCTTGATTCTCGGTTATCCTTATTTTACTTTTATTTATTTCTTAATCTCTAACTTTCTTGGATTTTGTGGGTGTAATCCACTGAAAACCCTCACGAGACAAAACTCGTCCTCTAGGGGGTAACCTAGGGGTTTAACGGCTTGTTGCACATGCTAAGTGCAACCGTGATTCCTACGAAAGTGAGTTAGAGTAGTTTAGTTTTTCTTTTTCTTTTTATTAGTTTTGCTCGAGGACTAGCAAAAGATAGGTGTGGGGTATTTGATCAGCACGATTTTGTCACATTTTCATGCCCATATTTATCTATCATTTGTCTATAAATAATACTGCTCGGGTATTTTTAGTGGTGTTTTGCAGAGTGAGCTATCAAAAGGAAACTGGACCACAAAAGCGTGCTCTAGAGACTGTAAGATGTGCAACAGGAGACTGAAGGCGAGATGGGATACTTGGCACTAATGCTGCTCTACCATGCTCAAAATAAACACCAGAGTCAATTCGGAGAAGCTGGAAGTCACTTGGAACAAAAACGCAATTTTGTAAAGTTCAGGGGTTTTAGTGCAATTTGACATTGAGAGCTCTTCTGTATAATTAAATAAATGTTGTGGACTTCTATGTAAAAATATCAAAACCCTAAGTCTATAAATAGCCAAGGCTAGGGTTTTGAGAGGGAGTTTTTTTTTTCTTTTCATCTGTACGTACATTTTCAGATCTAAAATTTTGAGGCTTTCTCTTCTTCTTCCCTCTGCGTAGAATTCTCGTCCATGTCACATTATTTTTTTCCTTTTTGTTTTGATTGATTCATCAACCCTCTTCAATCTCCCTGCATCAAAAGCCCATCTGCAATTTTCCTCTTCAATTTTCTGTATCAAAAGAAAAAGAAAAAAAAAGGAGAGACACAGGCGCCTGCAAACAGGCGCCTGTGTTCAAAAAGAAATCAACAGAGAGAGGCTTTTGCCTCTCTCTCTCTCTGCTACGCCGGCCCTTTGGCAGCCCCCCCTCTTATTGGCGCCCTCCAGGTTTGAAAAGAAAGAGCCCGGCCGCACCCTATTGCCGCCTCTCACTCTGAAGACGCAGGCCATTGGCAGGTGAGTTTAGTTTAGTTAATTGTTTTATTTAATTATTTAATTAATTAGTTAATTAGTTTGATTAATTATTTCTTGTAATTTGTTAGATTAGTTTTTCATGTTGATTGTTTATGTAGATCATTTTTGAGTTAATAATTTAGCATGAGTAGCTAATTAACTGCAAGCGCTTAGGGGAGATGAACCTAGACTTAATTCTTGTGGATCGAGTCATTCTCCTATTTATAACTGTATGCACACCAATTGACCTATAACTTTTAGGAGATTATTTTTAGAGTCACTATTTATTTGACAGGCTATGTATCGGGGTTAATGGTCCATGCTTAGGGTCTGTTGCATTTATGCTATTTATTCAATTAGTTAATTTACTTTTGATGGATCATGTAACTGGATAATAGCTTGTGCTTAAATCTAGTGTTCAGAATTAATGTGCCTCTTAGACATAGAGATTTGGTGTGTAATACAAACTGATATGGAGACCAAATCGACCGCTTGATGCTAGTTTAGGGGATTCGATCCTAAGTGCTTGACCTTTCGTTTATTATAATTAGTTCACATAACTCACAATCCCACAAAATTTTAATCAATTCGTCTAAAGTGCTGAAACTAAAAGAACCACCTGTCCCTGTGGACCGACCCTCAAGTGCTACATCGAACGACTGTGCACTTGCGGTAATTTTAAAATGAGGAGACAGAATCTCCCCATCAAGTGGAAATACAAATACCAATTGTAAACATGAAAATCGAATTTTCTCCCCTTTATGAAATACCAACAAAAACAATGTTCTCCTTTTATTTTAACAAGCCTACGCATTGTTTAAAAAAAAAATCAATTTGAAGAATCAATTGAAAATAAGGTTTGTTTGAAAAACTCTACCAAATGAAGAATATCGCAACTAGTTATATGAAAAATTTGTAAACTAGTACGAAATCCTTCAAGTAAGGAATAAAACAAAATTATTTTTCATGAAATAAGAAATCCACATGATATCAAAACACTCAAGTCAATTAAGCATAAATATGACTCATGAAAACAAAACATGAGTAAACAATAAATGTGAGTGTACAAATAAAATGTGAAGATCATAATCATGAAAGATGTTCAATTAAGCTCAATTAATTCCTTGAAACATGAAAACATGAAAATCATCAAAACTATTTAATCTTCAAGGTATATGTATGTCCTATACAAACTAAGGTATACATACATATTCAAACACAATGAGTCCACAAAGATATATGCATGAAGGTACGTGGCTCAAAGGATGTATATGTATAAACAATAGTTTGGATAAAATAGACATATACATGAAGTTAAACATGAAACAAATCCAAAATGGGAATACAAGTTTAAAATGCATGGATCATCAAAACTAGATTATACTAGCACATCTAATGGGTTCAAATAAGCATTCAAACTCAAACAGATATAGATTTATTTGTGGCTCACTATATGCACAAATATATATCTAGTCTTAATGAAAACTAACATTTAAACATATATTCAAATCATGAAGCATCAAACAATAAAATTAACATTATAAACATAAACATGATTATTATGTAAATCCACATGTTATTAGAACTATGATAAACATGATAGCTAAACAAACGGTGAGAACACAAATAATGATCCATATTAAACATGGGTGTCTCAAAAGGGCTATACATGCATGTCAAGGATCTAATAAACATGGCATTATCATAATAATCATATAAACAACAAATCATGCTAAAGATAATGAATATGAAAAGCATGTAAACAATAATAAGGAGTAAGAGACCGTTACCAAAACCTATGAGGCAACTCTCCATGACTCCAAAACAAGGTGGTCCTCTCCACCAAACATCCTTTGAAAGTGATGCATCCAAATGATTTTCATGAAGTACGGAACGCATCCACTCCAAGGTACCGCTGCTCTCACGTCATGCGAGAGCCCACACCTACATCATAAACACTAGGGTGATCTTTGGTACCCATATCTTATTGGGTCCATGGGGTTAGTCCCTTCTCTAACCCAAACAAAATTATTTGCTAAATTAGAAACATGTATACGATCATAGCAAAATTTAGCAAGGTGGCCCTTACGTCCACAATGTGTACAAGTATACACATGAGCATACATGTGGTGATGGTGTCCGTGAGGAGCATGTGTATGCCGTGGAGGGTGTGCATGAATAATAGATGGAACTTGTTTCTTTCGAAACAAAGATTCCAAACGTGTATGGCCCACAACACATTGGCTCAAAGTGGAGCCCAAACAATCTACACTCTTCTTAAGCATGGATATATCATTATCAATCAAAGAAGAAGTGTGACATGCAATAGGTGAAGTGTGTGATACTACCCTAGCACGGTAAACATGCGCATCAATCTTACTTTGCAAACAATCATTCTTCTTCAAACAAACATTCAAATCATTTAAAATAGAAATTATTTTATTTTTCAAAGCAACATTTTCTTTTAAAACAAAATCAATTTTTGAAGACAAAACATCATTATTTTTCAAACATTATCACAATCATTTCTATTTTTCAATCTTATTTTCTTTAAGTGCAAGTTCTAATTGAGATCTCAATGAATCCCTTTCATTATAGACCTCAACCTTCTCTTGCAAAACATTGTTAAGTCTAGAATGTAAACTTTTATTTTCTTTTTCAAGGCCTAGACTTTTCTTTTTCAAAATCTTATATTTTTCAATCAATTTTTCACACACAATAGATAGTTCTTCATTTAAAGCATGGGCATCAACATAATCATTTGAAGAACTAGCATCATCATTATCATCTAAGTGGGTTTCCGAGTGTACCTCAAGGGAGTCATTCCCTTGGACCGTATAGCATTGTTGTGGCTCGGATTCATCTCCATTAGATTTATCCTCCGGTTGGATTGGCAATTGAAGCTTAGAGGTGGTAGTGGTTGTCAACATATTCCACACTGCAAATGCGGAATCAAAGTTAGAAGCAAGCAAAAGATATTCTTTAGGAAGTGTACTTCTAATGGCCTCAAGGGCTTGTGCATTGGCCCCTATATGCTTACTATCACTAAGAAAGGATTCCTTGGTAATGGCAAGGTGAACTTTATAACCTAGGGTTTGTAGGTAAACGGACATCCTAGTCTTCCAAATAAGAATGTTGGAAGGTCAAACATAGGTGGGGTCATGAAGTCCATGGGTCCAAACTATATGTGTGCAAACAAGCAAGTGCAAATGATAGACTAGCAAACAAGGATCTCACTCCTAGGATGTTAAGCCCAAGTATCAGGAGCGTAGGCTCTGATACCAATTGTAAATCACATAGAAGGGTGAATAGGTGATGATGCTAATCTAGAAACTAAATGCGCTAAATGCGGAAGTTTAAAACTATTTGCAACACACTTAGTACAACACACAAGTGTAGCCGAATTCCCCGTGAAAGGCTCTGGACTAACTCCTCTTGATTCCCCTAGATATGGGTTGAGGTGCCATATGAAGCTCTTGTGGTTAAGTACAAGTGAGGCACACACAAACAAGCCAAGCATATAATGGATATACAACAATATGAAAGATGCAAGGCAACACAAGCAATATGAATGATATGAATGAAGAATGATGCTTTGCACAAATATAAAAGAGAGAGAGAGAGTTAGGAGACAATGGATCAAACGCTAACAACAAGATATGTTTCGAGGTTCGAGCCCCTAGCTCTACATCCCCGCCTTCACCACCGTGAAGGATTTCCAATCCACTATCTCCCACCGAGGGAACCTCCACCGAGGAGGATTTGTACAACAAGGGAGTACCGAACTCCTCTCTCAAACACCGCCTCACAACCGAGGGGTAGGCCCGTAGCCAAACAACAACCAACACCTCTACCGAAGAGGGTTACAACCAATCTCCACCTCTCACTAGAGGGAGCAAACACCACTCCAATCAACCTCTACCAAAGAGGGATACAAACAAGCAAAGGAGGGTTTACAACTTGGAGGCTCTATCAACCTCAAACAATCTCGCTTTTCCACAAACAAGATCCTAATAGAATAGGATAGAAGATAAGCTCAAGTGTGAAAAACTAGGTGTTTGGAAAACAGAAACTCAAAGAAAAATACTTGGGAAAACTCTTGTAAAAGATAGAAAATGAAAGCCAAGACAAATCTCCCAAAATACTCTTTTCTTTGATTTTTCCAAAAACCTAAAACAAATAAGATTGGAAGTTTAAAGCTCAAAAATACTTTTGAAAACTTGTTTTTAACACTAGTGAAACAACAATTTTTCTCTTGTAAAAATCTTAGCCAAAATCCCAAAGAATTGGGTTTATATAGGCCAAAACAGAAACTAACCGTTAGACTGATCTGGCAGCCTGATAGGCTAGCGGTCGGCCGGCCGGCCGACCGCCAACGGTTAGAAATGTGACCGTTGGGGCAACCCGGTCGACCGCACGGCCGACCGCCCAGATACAGAGAGGAGACTCTCTGATCCGGTCGGCCGCTCGGCCGACCGCCCAGATACAGAGAGCAAGGCTCTCTGATCCGGTCGGCCGCCCGGCCGACCAGCCCACTGTGCCAGAAGACGTGCACAAGTCTGTGCACGTCGGTCGATCGCCCGGTCGACCGTCTTGGTCTGTCAGCACAGTTCTGGGTCAGAAACACTTGTTAAAAATATTTCTAAAAAATCTTTTATCTCTTGTAAAAATACCCAAAAATAGTTTTATCATTTTGCATTGATATATAAACATGTGATAAAAAGTTTAGCTCAAATATCAAGCATATGAAACCATTTTTGTGTTTAAACATTTTTACCAAAAATCAAAACTTGTATTTTATCAAACTTGTATTTTTCAACACAAGAATAGGAAAGTCAAAATAAGTTTGTATAAGAAGTTTAAGCATGCATGTATAACTAGAATACATCTACTATACATATAAAACATGTAAACTTGTTTTGATCAATCTATTCATGAAAACCAAATCCAAACATAAAACTTGTGTGTGTTGTGCACTTGAGCATATCAACTTTTCTTATCTTTACACATGGATCTAAAACACACTAAACAATGGATACCTAAGTCTTCTTGATGATCTTCAATCTTCAAGTCAGCTTGGTCCCAAAACTTGATCCACCGAGTGCAAATGAGTGATCTTGAAGCTCGAGCACCGGAATCACTATGAAAAGCTCCAAAACTCCTTTGTTGAAGCTAATCACCAACTAATATCTTGATTAATGATCTGAGACTAAAAACACAAGAATATTAGTAAACATAACTATATGAGTTAATCATCATCAAACTAGAGAGGAAGGCCTCCGGGCCAACAAATCCTAATAATCTCCCCTTGATTTGAATACATCAAAATTTGAGAATAGCCACCATGCTCCATGTGCTCGCCTTCACGCACAATTAAACAAACTTGACTTTATCTCTATCTCAATCCCTCTTCTCCATTACCCCCTCATGGGGGTTCACAACTAAATAAGTTCAGGCCCAACCTGAACTTTTTTATCCAATGATCTTCTTGATCTACACAAGATCTATGAGAATTTGCTCCACCATAGAGTAACGATCTGAACTACCTTATTGCGCGTCTAGTCCCAATCTCCCTTCGGGGTACAACTGAACATCTGACTTGAATCCATTGTAGTCTCCGATTGTTCCACAATCACTGCTTTTGAAGCTGAGGACAACTGCAATCTGCCAAGTGTAACTTCTAAATTTGCAACATATACATATTGTCGACATGTTTGGCCTGAAACTTCATATGGGTCTCTTGGAGACTTCTATAAGATCACCTTCCGAACTGAAACTGAACAATTCCCTTTGTAGGGCTCCAAGAGAGATGAGATTGTATCTTGATTCGAGAACATGACGAACGCCTTGAAGAGTAGTGATGCATCCATCATGAGATTGAAACTGGATTGTTCCCTCGCAATCACCTTACTTGTAGCAGAATTTCCCATGAAGACTTCTCCCCTTGAATTGAAGTGTATGAAGAGAACATCTTCCTATTGGAACTGATATGCTGTGAACATTCAGAATCTATGACCCATTCATCTTTGTTACCAACTGATCTGTCTGTAACAGATAGACTGTCACACTATTCTTCATCTCCTCCAACTAGTTCAGTGACATTAGAATCTGATTGTTTCTTCTTTCGAAGCTAACACTCAGATCTAATGTGCCCCTTCTTGTGACAACAGTTGCACGTTAAATTCTTGTGTTTTGAGTTACCTGTAGAACTTTCTTTATTACTCTTCTCCCTTGAATAATGACTTGCCCAAAATCATTATGATGAGACTCACCTGTCAACTGGCTGTTAATTTTGTCCTTGTTAAGCAGAAGCTCCTTGATCTCATTGACCTTGATTGTTGACTTACCTCCATAGATGATAGCTTCCTTAAAACTCTTTTATGAAGAAGGTAAAGAATACAGTAATAGAAGTGTCTGATTCTCATCTTCTATCTTAACCTCTATTTTATCTAGATCATTGATAATAGAGAAAAATTCTACAATGTGAGACTTGATAGGTGTACCATCATGCATGTGAAAAAGAAAGAGATGCTATTTCAGAATCAACCATTTTGCCAACAAATTCTTCAGATAGTGGTCCTGAAGTCGCTCCCACAGCGAGGACGCTATTTTCTTCGTAGAAAACTCATCTAACACTTCATCCACCAAGCAAAACTGAATAGATATTAAGGTTTCTCATCAAATTCCTGTCAAGTTTCTTCCTTCATATCTTGAGGCTTTTCTCCGTCCTGAATAGTGCTTTCTTCAACCCGCTCTGGTAAGAATGGTGTTCATCATAATCTACCACCTGCTAAAATTAATGACGCCATTGAACTTTTGAATATCGAATTTGATCGCAGATATTTTTACGTTGACTTTGCTCTGATACCAACATTGAAAAACAATCTGTATGATATGATATCAATTGATGTGATTTCAGGGGAGGACGCCTCCATAATCGGATTGATTGAGGCAGCGCAGCGAAAATAAACCACAGGATCTACTAAAGCAACGTGAAGAAGAGAACAAGAAGATATTTCAAAGTAGATAGAAAGCCAACAAATAATATAACATGGTTCCACCGATCAAATAGATCGTGTCAACATCCATAGGAGAAGGGGAGAAACTTTATTAAAACTTTGGGGAGGTATAATAAGAATTACTTACATCTCACACTGAGAAAATTACAAGCCCTTGATGGTCTCCAAAATAGCAAACCCTTGTGCTAAGCTTCTCTCGTGAATATCTCACCTAGATGAATTACACCCTTAGAAATTACAAATTTATTATTTCTTTTAAAATACATTGAAGGCCGCCCCTAAGAGCTTATTTATAAACTATAGAACTCTCTTAGTCCTAAACAGACTCTATCAATACGAACAATCACCGTCTCAGAATAAAGAAAACTCGAATCTAACTCGGACTCAAAACAAATCAGAAAAGAAAACTGCCAGATCTGACATTAGTCGACTAGATCAGGGCATTATTCGACTAATACCACCAATACTAGTCTACTACTTTGACAATCTAAGAACCCCCGACTCTCTGTTGGCCAAGCTAGTCGACTATTGATTAATCTACAATTCCTCATTATTATATCACATTTTTCACCGATTTATGAATAAAATGTCGGTCTAAACTGTGTTTTGGTCTCTCTTGTAGACAACCAAGACAAGGAGGGCAAATGGGTAATAAGAGCTTAATTAAACCCATTTTCGGGTAATTAAATCCGCATTTCTTGGAGGCCAAGTTAGGGATCTTCTAGAAGATACATTGAACCTAGACCCTTGCGCACGTCAGACGAAGATATGGATGAAAATACCCGAATCGGAGCATATGTAGAAGGTCCACGAAGCGTCGTGCATCCCCGCACCAAAACCAGGGACCTAAGTCCCTGGTATTGCCGCGAAAACGCGGCAATAGCCGCATTTTCGCGGCAAGGTGGTGGGGCCACGCGTCGATCTTCGACGCGTGGCCTTGTCTCGTCTTGTGGAACCTCCTTTTGCCTATAAATATGGTAGGGTTTGGCCGAAAAGCTAGCATATTTGAATTTAGGCTAGGTTTTCTATCTTTTAGTGTAGTGCAGTGTAGGTGTTCTTCTTCTTTTCTTTTGTATTTTTATTTCTTTTTAGATCTTGTAGTAGGACAGAGAGATTCAGAGAGAGATAGAGAGATATTGATGTAATAGATAGTGACAATCTATGTAAAGGTGCCTCCTTGCTTCTCTATTGTAATCTTCTCCATCTTCTACATGATGCTTGGCTAATTTTTTCTTCTCATGGCAATCTAACTGCTAACCACTGACCATCTAACCACTTACTTGATAATCCACATAAATCTAATAGCCTCTACAAGGCCTTGCTCTTGCAAGAGCCATTGATGGCTCATGATGATGGATTCTAACATTCTAACATTTCTAATACCTAACCCACTAACTTGCTAACTTGCAATGTCTTCCTTATTTCATGCACCTCTAACCGGTTTTGATGATCTAATAGTATCTTGCAACTTGTTGTGTGGTATGGATGTATTATTTGAATGTAGAAGTACAATCTTATGAGCCATGCTCTGTTTCGTCTCTTGAAGCCAAGGACTAGTGATGACCAAGGACCTATGTGAGACAACTATCACTAAGAGGTTAGCATAGTTAGTAGAGCAATTAGTAGTTAGTAACCATGAGTTTTCTTTTATCTTATTTTAAAAATTAATTTCAAAACTCTTTTATCATTTTTTCTATCGTTGTTTTTACCATTCTCTTAGTTCACCTTTGTTTGCATTTTCTTTACTACAAGCTTCATCTTCTTTTCTATTTTATTTTCCAAGCTACTTCTCTTTTATTTTCACATCGTTTTCATCGCCTTCTTCACCTATCACTTCTGGATTTTCTTTTCTTTTCTAATTCTTTAACAAAGAAGAAATTGTTAACAATCGACGTGAATAAAAACTGTTAATGCTTCTATCGCCTCCCGTCCCTGTGGATTCGACCGTTGAGCCAATGCTATAATGGAAGTATCGAGAGAACATTAGCACACATACATATTATATTAATTTCATAACTACAGATTTTCGAGTGCTGGTTTCACCCCGATCAACTATATAATGTATTAGTCGATTAATCCTTGTGATTAATCAACTATACCTAGTACTAGTTGACTACTCCCGTGCATAGATTCTTGTACACGTCCGCTCTTTGATCTTCGAGTTTCGTCTACCTTCCTGACGTATTCACGTCACAATCCTAACAGTTCTCTCATCGTGGACATAGGCCAAGTTTGGACTGAACCATGTTAAATCCTCATATTTTTTCTTATTACTCTTTTGTCTAGATTGATTTACAATAAAATTTTTTTTACAAGTACTGATCATATTGCCAAGTTTCCCAAATGTCAATCGTGAGAACAACAATTAGTATCAGAGCTAAAAGTTGACGAAGGATGATACGTCAAAGATAGGAAGTTCTATGATAAAGTTTGAGGTCCAGAATTTAATAGTAAAGAAAACTTCGGCTTATGGTAAAAGAGAGTGAAGGCGTTGCTGGTGCAACAGGGTCTTCACAAAATCTTGCAGGGTAAGTCATCAAAACTGCAGATACATCAGAGAGGGATTGAGAGAAGATGGATCTAAAGGCAGCAAGCACGATCCAACTGTCTTGCAGATGAGATGATGTACAACATGATGGATGAAGAAATAACTACATGATTGTGGTCAAGTTTAGAAACGTTGTTATGACAAAAAGCCCCTCCAACAAGCTGTATCTCAGAAACACTATATGGGCTATGCATGAGCGAAGGGACAGCGGTGTTGGAGCATTAAAACTTCTTCAAAAAGGTCATCAGTAAGTTTCTAACTGTTGATGTCAAGATCGAAGAGGAGGATAAGGCGTTGATACTTCTCAGATCGCTTTCACAATCATATGATCACATTGTCACCATCATTCTCTATAGTAAGAAAACTTTCGAGGAGGTCACGTCAACTCTCTTATCTAATGAGATTAGAAAAAGACCAAATCAAGAGAAACAAGTAGGATCGGGTATGATGGTCATGGGAAGGAAAGGAAGACGAGAAGGAAAGAATGGTCCAAGCTCGTCAAAGACATGTCACTTTTGTCATAGAGAAGGTCATTGGAAGAATGACTGCAAGTATCGATAAGAGTGGTTGAAGAAGAAGGGGCAAGTTGTGGAGACAGACATAGCATTGAGCGGTATAGAGGACACCAAAGTATTAATGACTTCCTATGAAAATAATACTTCTCAAGATAAAAGCTGGATATTTGATTCGGATAGTACGGTTCACGTATATTCCCAAAAAGAGCTATTAAACTCCTTGGTTGTAAAAGAGGAAGGGCTGTCGAGATGGTAGATGGCTCAGCTTGCAAGATCATTGGCACTGGGATAGTCAAGATTACAGAAAGATGAGACGGTACATGCTCTAGAGGCAAGCTACAATCTAATATCCATAGGGGCGCTCGATGAAGAAGGATGCCAGATCCAAGTGCAACAATGCGTTATCACAGTTAACCAAGAAGATAGGGTAATCCTGGAAGGAAAGAAGTGTGAAGGGTTATACAAGATGAGTGAAGGAAACTCAGTTCAAGGTGGGGTTTAGGGATAAGATTGGAAGGGATCGTCGTGAGGTAGAGCTTCAAGGAAGACTACAACGAGACGTGACCGGTCAAAGTGTTACGGGATGGAGAAATGGTTGTTGGCCCAAAGGCCCATCACTTTAGTTTTGATGATGATCAACTCATGTAGTTATTATTACTAATGATCTTGTGTTTAATTAGTGACAGATTTATGATCAAGATCTTAGTAGGTGCATAGCTTCAACAAAGGATTTAAAGTCATGTTTTGGAGCTAGCACCGGTTAATTCACGAGCCTATGCATCAAAGACCACATCAAGAGTTAAGCTCGTTGGATCGTGTTTGGACCAAGTCTAGAAGATGAGAAGGCTTCAAGTGAAGACTTTAAGAAGATGAAGACTTGTGTCTAGGTATAAGATTTTTATTTTAATTAAAATGTAAAGGATAGAATAGTTGGTAGATTGCTCAAAAACATATCACACACATACTCTTGATTTAGTTGTCTTTTCATAAAAGAATTTTCAGTTTAGAAAAGACTTTCATTTTGGAAAAATACATTTTGGTTTTGGGTTTTCTTATATACATGTTTTAAACCAAACCATATTTAGAGCTTAATGCCAAAAACATATATATTTTATCTTAATTGTGTAGTGGATCATATCCATACATACTATGCTTTAATGAATTCAAAATATCTTGTTTTTATATCATGAAGAAGTTTGGAAAACAAGTTTAGAAAAATACTAGTTTTCATTTGAGCCAATATTTTCAACTTACAAAAATAGTCCAAATCTTTTATAACATGCCTTGATTTTGTGCAAGCATGTTTATTTATCAAAGTATATTGGTAAAACTATTTTTGTATATTTTTCAGTATTTTATGGGATTTTTATGTCAGCCAAAAGACCAAGTTTTTAATCCCTAGTTCAGACCTGACCTGGCTTCAGCCAGTCGACTAGTCGACCGACCAAGTCGACTAGGGCTGAAGTTGGTCGACCGACTCGGTCGACCGACGTGCACAGACGTGCACGCCAGTTCTGGCAGGAGGGCCGGCCGACCGACCCGGTCGACCGTCCAGAGAGCTCTGCTCTCTGGAAAGGCCCCCGGCCGGTCGGGCGGCCGACCGGACAGAGAGACTTGCTCTCTGTATCCTGACTCGGTCGACCGCCCGGTCGACCGATGGCTCAAACGGTCTGAAATATGACCGTTGGCCGGTCGGCCGGACGGTCGACCGACAGGCCTGACAGAACCCCGACGGCTAATTTTTCTGAGCCTATAAATTTGGGGGTTTGGGCATTGTTTTCACCAAGATTTGGACAGTATTTTTGAGCCAGTTTTCCCAATCCTTTTCAGAGGTTTTTTTCCACAAAATTTAGAGCTAATACTTCCAATCAAAAGGGGAGTTTTTATCAAGAGTGTTAAAAGAGATTCTTTGAGTTTTCCTCCACCATCTCTTTCCTTGTTTTTCTCACACAAACACTTGAGCTATCCATTGATTATTCATTCTATAGGAGTGTTGTAGTGAGAGTGCTTTTAGGTGATCAAAGTGTTTGATCACCAAAGATCTTTTCTTTGTACTTTGAGGAGGCGGGCAAGTGTGCTCGCGGTGGTTTAGAGTTCGATTGTGAACTCTTGGTTTGAGGTGCAGCCTCGACAAGCTTATGGGGCTTGCGTGTGTACGAGACTAGGGAGTCCGAGGGATTGTAGGTGTTGCGACACCAAGGAGAGATCCATTGGGATCGAGCATAGTGGAAATCCTTCGTGTGTCGAAGGCGGGGATGTAGAGCAAGTGTGCTCGAACCTCGAAACAAATCTCTTGTGTTTGCGATTGCTCACTCTCTCTCTCTCTTTGTCTTTATATCTTGCATACTTTTATTGTCTATCTTTATATGCTTGATATATTCATTTGTGCTCATTGATATACATGCGTGGGATTGTTTGCTAACACTTGTATTCAACCAAGAGAGCCAACGCGCACCTCAACCCATTCAAGGGGAATTTAGAGGAGTTTGTCCAGAGCCCTTCACGGGGAATTCGGCAACACTCTTGTGTTATACGTTGTGTTTAGTTTAAATAGTTTGTTTAGGTCATAATAGTTTTTGCTTCCGCATTAATTGGCATTAAGTGACCATTAAATTAGCCATCACCTATTCACCCCCCTCTAGGTGAACTTACATTTGGCATCAGAGCTTGGTACTCTGATTTGGGTCTCACAACCTAGAGTTAAAGATTCTCATTTTTTAGGCTAATCACAATATTTTGTACACACACCATGGACTTCATGTCACCACCCACCTTTGACATTCTTAACATCCAAATTTAGAAGGTTAAGATGTCTTTATACCTCAAGGCCCTAGGCATTCATTATCTTGCCACAACTAATAATGCATATTGTTTAAATGGTAAGAATTTTGAGGCTAATGCAAAAGCCCTTCATGCTTTAAAGTCAACCCTAAATGATAAATATTTATCTAAGGTTTCTAACATTGATTCGGCTTTTGTAGCTTGGAACATCATCACCTCCCTTGGCGAAAAGGATCTACATTATGCCGGGAGCGATTCGGACGTTGGAAGCAACACCTCCAACTTGTGCTATATGGTCCAAGGGGATAACCCCCTTGAGGTAACTACCGAATCCGAGGATGAGGATGTTAACATGTAATATGAAGAGCTTTCTACATTTTGTCAATTATTGCTTGAAAAATATGACATGATTAAGAAAGAAAATAAAAATTTGAAAAGAAATTTGATTGCATGCATATAGAACAAGATTCATTTAGAAACAAGATTGCATGCCTAGAAAAAGAAAAGGAAGATTTGAAAAATGAGAATGTTTTCTTATTTTCAAAATTGAATGATTTGTGTGAAGGAAACAATACTTTGAAAATAAAATTGATTTGGTGGAAAAACAAAAGAAGTTGTTTTTCAAGAAAATAAGTCTTTAAAAAGAAAAATTTGTGAAAAAGAAAAAGATTTTGTTTCTAAAAAGAAAAAGAAAAATGATTCTTTATCTCATCATGCTTTACATGCCACCACTAATGAGATTAAAGATTTGAAAAATAAAATGGATTATTTGAGTTCAACTTTGAACTCTTGTGCATTTAACCATAGGTTGGAGTCAATGTTTTCAAAGAAACAAACTCCACACATTCATGCACAACATCATCATGCATATGCTTATGTTGCATGTCATGATCACACTCCTACACATAAGCATCCTAAGGTGTACACTTGTACACATTGTGACCGCAAAGGCCATTTAGCAAAATTTTGTTATGACAAGTTGCATCATTTTAATTTTGCTAATAATAAAAATTTTTGGGTACCTTACAAGACTAACCCCAAAGGACCTAAGAAAATATGGGTACCAAAATCCCACCTTGTGTATTTGATGTAGGTGAGGGCTCTCACAAAACGTGAGAGATTTGGTGCCTTGATGGTGGATGCACTTGGACTTGATGGACACATATATGGATGCATCGCTATCAAGAAGTTTTGGTGGGTCAACCACCATGTTTGGAGCTTTGGAGTATGGTTGTAACAATCTCTAAACTCTTATTTTTTATGTTCATATTTGTTCATTCATAATATTCATAGCATGTTCATGTTTTATGATTTAATGTGCTTCATGTGGTAAAAACATGCTTAGATGTAGTTTTTATCAAAACTTGTATTATACATGTACAAATAGTGAGCTACATTTGTTTATATATGATTGCACTTCATGCTCATTTGTACCCACTATATGCATATGTATAGACTAATTTTGATGATTCTCATTTATACATGCTTTGCCAATTTTTATGCTTTACTTCATGTATATATATTATTAATTCAAATCTAATAAATATACATGTATACCCGTGAGTCTCTTGCCTTCATGCAAATACATTTGATAGACTCTTTTATGTTTGGGATATGTATGTGTATTGTTAGTTTTGGATAAATCATACATATACCATGAAGATTAGTGTTTTAATGAAAAATGATTTTTTTTATTAATAAATGTGACTTATGATCTTTTTGAGCTTAAATGACTATTTTCATAAAATGCTATTTACATGATCTTTTAACACTCACATCTTCATTCATTATTATTCATGACTTAGTTTCATGATCATTTTGAGCTTTATAGACCATGAGTGATTAAACCTTTATGTACTTAGTTATGTTTTATGAAAAACATATGATTAGATGTATTTGAAGGATTTTTAACTAGTTGTTCAAAAACTATTTTATACTAGTTATTTATTCTTCAATGTTTTATAAGTTATACACATGATCCTATTTTTAATCCATTGGATAAATTCTTTTTGTATTCTCAAGATTTGATGCTTCATGAATTGAATATTAGTTTAAATGTTAGTTTTTGTCAACACTAGGATTTATACTTGTACATATTATGGGTCACAAATAAATCTATATATGGTTGGGTTTGATTGCTTATTTGTGCCCATTAGGTGTGCTAGTATAGCATAGTCTTGATGATCCTTACATTTTTAAACTTGTATTCCCATTTTGGATTTATGTTATGATCATGTGCTTTTATTTCATGTATATGTTTATTTTGCCAAACTTTAAGATATACATGGATACCTCTTGAGTCATTTGCCTTTCATGCAAAACTATATATATGGACTCAATTGTGTTTAGAGATATGTATGTATACTTCTTATGTTGTCAAAACATACATATACTTTGGAATATAATTTTTTTAATAAATAAAATTTTTTTTGGTGATTTTTATGTTTTCAAAATTTATGATGATTTTCATATTGTCTCATTTAAAGGAATATTAAGCTTTATTGCCATTTTTATTTTATTCCTTGATTTAAGGATTCCGTACTAGTTTTCAAACATTTTCATTTAACTAGTTCGAGTTCTTCAGTGGTAGATTATATGATGTATACACTTAAGCTAATTTTCAATTGGTATCATTGGATATTTTCAATTGGTATCAATTTGACTCTATTTTTGTATATACTCATATTTTGTTCTCTTATATATGTATGTATCAATTCAATTGTACTCATTTTTCATACATATATATGTTTTGTATTTGTGCTTGAGCTAAAATTGATTTACTTTTTTTAAAGCACAAAGTTGGTTTATACTAAGCTTAATTCAAATCTTATTTTTCAAGCTTATGCATTTGTTTTAAATTGGTATCAATATGTTGATCATTACTTTACTATTGATCACTATTTTACAATTAATCATTTTCAAAATTGATATCAAAATTCAAAATTTGTTTTATTGAGAGAATTCAAAATTTTGTTTGATAAGAAAAATTCAAAATTTTTTATTTATATCGCCTATATGCAAGGAGAGCTTAACATCTCTTCTACATATAAATTCATGTTGAGTGTATTATATATTGAGGAGCTTGACAACTCTTCTTTATGTGGTACACGTGTGTAGGGAAAGCTTCACATCTCCTCTTATGCATTACATATTATATGTTATGTGAATTAGGGCTTGTCATCCCTCTTTCATGTAATATATATGTGTAGGAAAGTTACTTAACCGTCTTCCTCTTCATGAATGTATATCGCATATAACCTTTTATTGATATGTTTGATTTGACCCCTATTGATCTCTTTGTTTTTGACAAAAAGGGGGAGAAAAAATTTGATGATTTTGTTTTACTTTAACCCCTTTGTTGATGATTGACAAAAAGGGGGAGAATATTTGAGAAGAATTTGAGATTTATATGCATGATAGTAGAATTTATGTTTTATGCATATATGTTTTGTTGTGCAAAGAGGAGAAAAAGATTTTGTGATTTTGTTTTATACTTGATTAGCATGTTTACTCCTACATTTGCATACATGTTTATGTGCCTCATTTCCATATTATATTGTTTATTTGTTATGCATGAGTTAAAGGGGAGCTTCTTTGAAGCTTTACCTTAATCCATGCATATATAACTTCATGAGTTTTGTCATCATCAAAAAGGGGGAGATTGTTGGCCCAAAGGCCCATCACTCTAGTTTTGATGATGATCAACTCATGTAGTTATTGTACTAATGATCTTGTGTTTAATTAGTGACAGATTTATGATCAAGATCTTAGTAGGTGCATAGCTTCAACAAAGGATTTAAAGTCATGTTTTAGAGCTAGCACCGGTTGATTCACGAGCCTATGCATCAAAGACCACATCAAGCGTTGAGCTCGTTGGATCGTGTTTGGACCAAGTCTAGAAGATGAGAGGCTTCAGTGAAGACTTCAAGAAGATGAAGACTTGTGTCTTGGTATAAGATTTTTGTTTTAGTTAAAAGTAAAGGATAGAATAGTGGTGGATTGCTCAAAAACATATCACACACACACACACACTCTTGATTTAGTTGTCTTTTCATAAAAGAATTTTCAGTTTAGAAAAGACTTTCATTTTGAAAAATACATTTTGGTTTTTGGTGTTTTCTTATATACATGTTTTAAATTAAAACCATATTTAGAGCTTAATGCCAAAAACATAGATATTTCATCTTAATTGTGTAGTGGATCATATCCATACATACTATATGCTTTAATGAATTCAAAATATCTTGTTTTGTATCATGAAGTTTGGAAAACAAGTTTTAGAAAAATACTAGTTTTCATTTGAGCCAATATTTCCAACTTACAAAAATAGTCCAAATCTTTTATAACATGTCTTGATTTTGTGCAAGCATGTTTGTTTATCAAAGTATATTGGTAAAACTATTTTTGTATATTTTCAGTATTTTATGGGATTTTTATGTGAGCCAAAAGACCAAGTTTTTAATCCCTAGTTCAGACCTGACCTGGCTTCAGCCAGTCGACTAGTCGACTGACCAAGTCCACTAGGGCTGAAGTCGGTCGACCAACTCGGTCGACCGACGTGCACAGACGTGCATGCCAGTTCTGGCAGGAGGGCCGGCCGACCGACCCGGTCGACCGTCCAGAGAGCTCTGCTCTCTGGAAAGGCCCCCGGCTGGCCGGGCGGCCGACCGGACAGAGAGACTTGCTCTCTGTATCCTGACTCGGTCGACCGCCCGGTCGACCGATGGCTCAAACGGTCTGAAATATGACCGTTGGCCGGTCGGCCGGACGGTCGACCGACAGGCCTGACAGAACCCCAACGGCTAGTTTTTCTGAGCCTACAAATTTGGGGTTTGGGCATTGTTTTCACCAAGATTTGGAGAGTATTTTGAGCCAGTTTTCCCAATCCTTTTCAGAGGTTTTTTTTCACAAATTTAGAGCTAATACTTCCAATCAAAAGGGGAGTTTTTATCAAGAGTGTTAAAAGAGATTCTTTGAGTTTTCCTCCACCATCTCTTTCCTTGTTTTTCTCAAACAAACACTTGAGCTATCCATTGATTATTCATTCTATAGGAGTATTGTAGTGAGAGTGCTTTTAGGTGATCAAAGTGTTGTGATCACCAAAGATCTTTTCTTTGTACTTTGAGGAGGCGGGCAAGTGTGCTCGCGGTGGTTTAGAGTTCGATTGTGAACTCTTAGTTTGAGGTGCGGCCTCGGCAAGCTTGTGGGGCTTGCGTGTGTACGGGACTAGGGAGTCCGAGGGATTGTAGGTGTTGCGGCACCAATGAGAGATCCATTGGGATCGAGCATAGTGAAAATCCTTCGTGTGTCGAAGGCGGGGATGTAGAGCAAGTGTGCTCGAACCTCGAAACAAATCTCTTGTGTTTGCGATTGCTCACTCTCACTCTCTCTCTCTCTCTTTGTCTTTATATCTTGCATACTTTTATTCTATCTTTATATGCTTGATATATTCATTTGTGCTCATTGATATACATGCGTGGGATTGTTTGCTAACACTTGTATTCAACCAAGAGAGCCAACGCGGCACCTCAACCCATTCAAGGGGAATCTAGAGGAGTTTGTCCAGAGCCCTTCACGGGAAATTCGGCAACACTCTTGTGTTATACGTTGTGTTTAGTTTAAATAGTTTATTTAGGTCATTAGTTTTTGCTTCCGCGTTAATTGGCATTAAGTGACCATTAGATTAGCCATCACCTATTCACCCCCCCTCTAGGTGAACTTACAATGGTGCATCTGGGTAAGGCTCGAGATGGACCAAGCCATGGCGGTAAATCAGCCAAAGGCCCCGAGGAGAGAGGGAAAAAGTTAAGGCTTCATAACACGGCTACAACTAAGAAAAGAATCAAGATAGTAATCCAAATCTTCAGGTGTTTTGCTAAAGAATTGAAAAGTAAGTCAAGGTGGAGATTGTTAGGATTTTGCCTTATTTTCAGAGGAGATGATGGTCTAAGATGATCCAATCGAGTTGGAGAATACGATGATTTGAAGCAGGAGAAACATAACCCAGGTGGAACAAGTTAGTCGACTATAAGAATATTAGTCTACTAATACACAAGACTACTCTAGTCGACTAGGCAAGATACAAAGAGGAAGCAATTTACAGTAGTCGCTATATTATTAGTGTATTAGTCGACTAAACTCAGGAATTAGTCAACTAATCATATGGACTAGTTGACTAATAGCGGCATTTTTGAAGCATGATCAGTTTCCTTTTCAGGCGCAAGTTTCTTTTTCTGATGGAGTACGAAAATGATTCAGTTTCTATTCAATGAAGGGTTTGTTTTTAAAGATTAAAAGGGTCTAGAATTCTTCTAAATCAAGGAGATCAACTCTTAATATGATAGATCAAGAATCTTCAAATATCTAATGGCCAAGATTATCTCATAGTCAAAATAAGAGTTTTTTGTTGTAAAATCTTATAAATAAAGGTTGTAACCCAGCATTATAATTGTCTCGAATAAGAAGAATATCTTCAATAAGAGAGCTCAGAAGGAAGCCAAAAAAGAGAGGAGCAAGATGAAAATGCATAGAGAAAAAGTAATACTCTTATAATCTAAGTCTAAATTAAGGAGGAAGGTGAATACTCTTATTGTATCAAGAGAAATGTTAGATCTCTTTATATCAAGTTATTAATAAAGCTCTCTTAAGTTCTTTCCCCATGGATATAGGTCAAGTTTGGGCCAACCACGTTAAATCCTTGCGTTCTTTCTTATTACTCTTTTGTCTAGGTATTTCTATTTTGCTTTACAATAGTTTTTCTTTTGCAAGTACTGATTATATGACAAGTTTCGCAAACGTCGATCCTGAGAGTAACAATTGGCATTGAAGCGTTGATTTGTTATAATAATTGGTATCAAAGCATATCAATTGCGCAACACTCCACAATCACCTTCTTCACCACCTTTTTCTTCTCAAACCACACCCCCCCCAGCCCCACCCCAACCCCAACCCAAAATTCTTTGTTAATGTGAACCTAACTCATCCTAAAGCCCTCTCTTCCACTCACTCCTTATTTTCACCATCACCATCACCACCACAATTCCATCCTCTTCACCTTCTCATCTTTACTATTTAAGATTTTTCTATAAAGAAAATAATTAGGAGAAAATTGAAATTAAGAATAATTTAATTAAAAAAAAATGAGTTACTGAATTAATTAGAGGAACTAAGTGGGTCACATGCAAACACATTACTAATTTATATAAAAAAATAACGATGTTACAGTCTAGAAGGTTAATGTGTAAGTTTTATTAACTCAGGAGAATTGGTGCCCACACCCCTGATAGTACATGGTATTTCGCGTAATTTACTCTATAAAAAATTCCCTAAAAATAAATCTACTTGTGTGCTACAATGAGGCACTGACATTTAATAGATCTTAAAAGTAGTAATTGAAGCATAGAATAATGATTTTACTTTTACTTATTATCTTTTTTTTCTCTCTTTCTATATATAATGTATCGGGGTCCTTGGTCCGGATCCAGATGTAACTGGGCCGGCCTGGACGACCCAGTCCAGCCCGGGAACAAAATCCCCATCCTATTCTATCTCCCAAGTCCAACTCCTGCGTCTCTCCCCTTTCCAGTTTCATTCCCAAACAAACCAAAAAAACCCCATCTAAGACCCCAGCATAAAAAACAATGGCTCTGTCATCATCCACTACTCTTCTTCTCCCTTTATCCTCCCCCTCCTCCTCTCTTCAGTTACCAAATCTCTTGACCCCCTTCTCATCTCTCCATTTGCCTATTAAGGGCCATGGCCGTGGCAACAAACCCATACCTATAAAATTTAGGAGGAAACCCATGTCTTCTGTCTTGGCCAAAGCCGTGTCTCTCCACAGCAGGGAGGAGCTCGACACTGTCAACATCGCCGAGGACGTTACCCAGGTCCCTATTTCCTCCTCTTTTGAAGTGTCTGATTCTTTATTTTGCCACCTTATTACATTTCGCTCTGTTGTTACTTTGAATGTTTGGCTGGTTTCACGGTGGTAGTATATAATTTTCGTATCCCGGGTGTGTATTCCTTTCAATTGTGACTTGGGTGGATGCGGATTTCATTTGTGAATTTTGGTTTTATTGGTTATCAATAGTTTTTTGGCCAAAACATGAACAAAACCATCTTGGGTAGTTCTTTGAAAAGTTTATTGCTAATAGTTAGTTGAATTATAGTGGGATATAGATATTATGAAATTCAATAATGTTTTTCGTAGTGAGCATGTTGTTATTCTCTTAAAGAAAATGTTTCAGGAATAATATTTCAAGTTGTTCATAGTGAATATTTAGGGGAAAACACGGAAGAAAGGTTCACTATGAACAACTTTTGTTTTTTTTAATTTACCCTCAGAAAAAAGTTGTTCGTAGTGAACCTTTCTTGTGTGTTGGCCCCGCCACCACCCCCACCCCCCAAACAACACACACCGAAAATTTAGATAATTACTCACATACTTAGTTAATATCTAGAATTTAGTCTTTTTCTTTTTCCCTGGAATATAGAGCATGTTCCTTCCGCCTTCTTCAAATATAGGGGAGAAAATTCCTCCCATTATAATGGTTGCGGCACACCTTGAACTTGTGACGTTCCTTTCACAAGTCACATGCCTTACCGACTATCCCCAATATCCTCTAAAACTGTGAACATTAAATGGATAATTTGCAGATGTACTAGAAGTATTCACAAATAGCATCCTTATTAGAAATGTTAGAATATAAAAGCATATTCCTTAACCCTCAATACAACTTGAGAGTTCTCGTGTAGTGACAAGGACTTTAAGATAGTATTAAAGCAACCTGGATAGAACCCCCGTTGGATGCACATTTAAAAGCAGATTACAAAAATTGAAATGTGCCTGAATTCACACTAACCTAGCTGTAATTGCTAAAAAAAAAACACAACATCCTGCTTTTTGCTCCTCCAAGTCACCAGATTTTCTCCAACAAAGATGCAATACACAGTAGTAGACTTCCTGTCTCTTCGGTCACCAGCATATCCTGAATTCGAAAATCCAGAAATACGTACATGCCCATGTTTCCTATACACCAACCTTTTTTCTAGACAACTCTTGATGTAAGTAAGAACCTTTATCGCAGCCAGCCAATGAGTCTCTCTCTGGCTTAATGCATGAATGTACTCAGTACCCCTACAACAAAGGTTATGTCTGGCCTAGTAATCGTGAGATATATTAGCTTTCCAATAAATTTTTTATATCTTCCTGGATCATCAAGTGCATGACTGTCATCAAAGTATAAATCCACATTGGTTTCCATTGGAGTAGTAACATGCTTGCATCCCAAAAGACCTGCTTCCTCAAGAAGATCTATAGCATACTTTTGTTGGGAAAGAAGTATACTGTATTTTTGATGTACAACTTCAATTCTCAGAAAGTATTTTGGACGTCCCATGTCCTTGGTCACAAAATGACACTTAAGATACTGCTTAGTCTCCAATAGCCTAACTGAATCACTACCAGTCAACAAAATATCAATGTAAATAGCCAGAACTATGATGCCAGACTTTGTGCGGCAAACAAAGACAGTGATTTGAAGGACATTGGTGAAATCCAATAATAGAAATAGTAAGACTGAACTTCTCAAACCACGCCCTGGATTCTGCTTGAGTCCATATATGACCTTCTTGAGATGACAGACTTTTATTTCCAACATAGCTTGGGGGTTGCTCTATATAAACTTCCTCTTGAAGATCCCATACAAGAAAGTGTTCTTAACATCCAGTTGGAACAATAGTCATGACAAGTTAACAACAATGGAGAACAAATTTTGATAGAATTTATTCTCGCAATTGATGAGTGTCTCAAAATAGTCGATGCCATATGTCTTAGTATAACCTTTGGCCACGAACCTGACCTTATATCTATCCACATATCCATCTGGGCGGTACTTTAAAGTAAAGACCAAGCGACGACCAACAACAACAGTATCTGGTGGTGCCAAACCCAACTTTCAAGTTCCTCTAGAAGTAAGAGCTTCCATCTCTTCATCCATCTTTCAGGCATGTACATATAAAACCTCTGTATAAGATCTGGGTATAGATTCAGAAGACAACGATAGGGCAAACTGACGAAAAGTGGGGTTAAGGTGATTATAAGAAATGCATTTCAAAATAAGATGATCAGTGCAAGACTGTTTACCTTTCCGAAGGGCAATGAGAATATCAAGATCAGAAGGAGATGCTGATGGTGGAGGAGGAGGACCTTCTACTAGAGATGGGATAGCTGGAACTGGTTCGGATGTAGGAACCTTTAGGCGATGAGTGTAGACGTATCTGAAATCCCGAACTGACTTGATTGCAGGGGATCCTGAGTTTCAACTAGCGGTATTGTCGAAGACACAGTAGAAACAGATATAGGCAGCGGTGCAGTCGGTGATAAAAGAACCGTCTCAGATATAATGTTTGGAACCTGTGAAGAGATATAGAACTGACTCAAAGAATGTAACATCAGCAGACACCAAATATTTCCTGGTGGAGGGATTATAGCACCGATATCCTTTATGTGTTCTAGAATACCCAACAAAGACATTTTATAAATCTAGGAGATAAGTTCTGAACAAAATAAGTGCAGCCGAAAACATGGGGAGTCATGGAGAAAGGTGTTTTGTTAGAAAATAGACAAGAAAAGAGAGATTTTTTATTGAGAATAGAAGAGGACATTCTATTAGTCAGATGACAAGCACTTAACACATCATCAGACCATAAATATTTTGAGATACTCATATAAATCATTATGGTTCTTGCGACATCCAGAATGTGTCTGTGTTTGCATTCAACGACTCTATTTTATTGAGATGTATGAGAGCAAGAGGTCTGATGAATAATCTCATTTTCAGAATAAAAAATAGATACATCTTTTTTAACATACTCCAAGAAATTGTCAGTACGAAGCACACGAATTGAAGTAAAAAACTGATTTTTTATTTCATTAAAGAAAAGTTCAATAACACTGAAGACTTTTGACGTTTTTTTCACGAGATACAACTATGTCATGCGAGAGAAGTCATCAACAAAGAGCAAAAAAATCTAAAACTCTTAATGCAGGGTACACGACTAGGACCTTAGACATCAGAATAGGCCAACTCGAATGTAAAACTACTACGATTATTGACTCGACTCTAGAAGGTAGCACGATGATGCTTACCTAACTCATAAGACTCACAACTTAAAGAGAAATAGAGGACTCAATAGGAATAACAGACCGAATCTTTTGTATCGAAGTATGACCCAAGCGCCAGTGTCAAAGTAAAACTGGATCAGACTCACCTGCAACCAAGCTAGTAGGGGTCACTCGATCATCCAAATAGTATATGTCTCCTCGCTCATGCCTCGAATCAATCCTCTTCCCAGTTGACAGGTCTTAAAACACATAATGAGAAGGGAAAAAGGTTATTTTGCAGTTATTATGTTTAGTAAACTAACTTATATATTAGAAACTAACAGAAAATATGATTGTCATCTCTGACATACCTCCACGTCGCTTCTCCTGGAGATCGCTTGCCCCAAGATATCAGAACAAGTGGAGTGATCTGCTTCTTCAGTTCCTTGGTGGTCCGGTCCAGAATAGCCATAGGTTTCTCAGTGTAGAATAAATTCGGCCTAAGTTCCAGTTCAGTATGATCTAAAATATGATTGTCATCTCTGACATATCTCCTCAACTGAGAAATATAGAAGACATCATGCACGCCATCTAAGGATGGGAGCAACGCCAGTTTATAAGCCACTTCTCCCACTTGCTCCAAAACCTCAAAAGGTCCTATGAATCTGGGACTCAGCTTCCCCTGACTACCAAATATGATCACTCCTCTCGTTGGAGATATCTTCAAGAATATCTTATCTCCAGCCTTGAACTCCGGCGGTCTTCTGTTCAAATCTGCCCATTGTTTCTGTCTATCCTGAGCTTCCTTGAACGCTCGCTGATGACCTTTAACTTTCTCCACTGTCTGAACTATAATCTCTGGTCTCAACAGTCGCCTATTACTAATGTCGTCCCAACATAAAGGAGACCTACACTTCCTGTCATACAATACTTCAAAAGGTGCCATTTTAATACTAGACTAGCAGCTGTTGTTATAAGCAAACTCCGTCAATTGCAAATGGTCCTCTCAAGACCCCTTGAAATCTAGCATGCATGCCCTCAATATGTCTTCGAGGATCTGAATCGTCTGTTTTGATTGTCCATCAGTCTGCAGATGATATGTTGTGCTAAACTTCAAGCGTGTTCCCAAGCTTTCTTGGAGACTCTCCAAAAGTGGGATAATGTCTCTGTCAGACACGATGCTGACTGGCACACCATAGAGTCTCACCACCTCCTGTATGTACTTCTTTGCTAACAATTTCGTAGACTGTCCCAGTCTAAAAGGAATAAAATGTGCTGAATTCGTGAGGCGATCTACTATAACCCAGACTGCATTATTACCCTCTGGCTGCGAGGTAAGGCAATGACGAAGCCCATAGTGATGTGCTCCCACTTCTATTCTGGAATTGGCAGAGGTTGAAGAAGTCTAGCTCCTTTGATGCTTCGCCTTCACTTGCTGGCACACCAGGCACTTTACCACATATCGAGCAATCTTCCTTTTCATTTCATGCCACCAGAATCATTGCTTCAGGACTTGATATATCTTCGTCCCCCCTGAATGTATGGAATAAGCCGAGCTATGGGCTTCTGCTAACACTTCTTGCCGAACCTCTCCCTTCGGTACACAAATTCTGTTACCAAAACGGAGCGTTCCATCTGCATGGATCTGTATATCTGACCTCAACCCACTTTTCACTTGTTCCTTGAATCCTGCAACTTGAGATCACCACTCTGAGCTTTCCTGATCTTCTCCAATAAGGTTGGTTGAATTTGTATAGCCATCAGTTGGCCGGGAGCTATTGCCCTTCGTATCACAATCAGGTCCATCCACCTCATCTCCTCGAATAACTCTTTCTGTTGAGTGATTTGCATTGCCATAGATGCTTTCGGCTTTCTGCTTACGGCATCAGGTACTACATTGATCTTTCCAGGATGATACTGTAGATCAATATCGTAATCAGCCATCAGCTCTAGCCATCTCCTTTGCCTCATGTTTAGCTCCTTCTGAGTGAAGATATACTTCAGTTTCTTGTGATCAGTGTAGATCAGCACTCGGCCGCGCAACAGAAAGTGCTTCCAGACTTTAAAAATGACTGCTGCCAACTCCAGATCATGCGTAGGATAATTCTTCTCATGAGGCTTGAGTTGTCTGGACGCAGATGCTATCACATGTTCATGCTGCATTAGCACACACCCTAATCCTCTCCCTGACGCATCGCTGTATATGACCATACCTCCAGTTCCATCGGGCATCTTCAAGATTGGAGCCGTCATCAACCTCTTCTTCAATTCTTCAAAAGTACTAGCACACTTCGCTGTCTATACATACTCCTCTCCATTCTGGGTAAGCTTGGTCAGAGGTCCTGCAATCCTTGAGAAGTCATGCACGAAACTCTGGTAGTATCCAGCTAACCCCAGAAAACTCTTAATTTCAGTTGTCGACCTTGGGATAGGCCAATCCTTTACTGCCTGAACTTTACTGGGATCTACTAAGATGTCTTCTCTCAAAACAACGTGCCCTAAAAATGCCACGCTCTTAAGCCAGAACTCACACTTAGTTTGACATTGCGCTTCTCCTGCTGAAGGGTCTGCAACACGATTCTCAAATGTTCTGCATGTTTCTCTTCATTCTTAAAAAAAATTAGAATATCATTAATGGATATTACTACAAATTTATCTAAGAATGGAGAGAACACCTGGTTCATCAAATTCATAAAAATTACTGGAGCATTGGTCACTCCAAATGGCATGACCAAGAACTCGTAATAATCATAACGAGTCCTGAAGGCCGTCTTTAGAATGTCCTCCTTCACCTTTAGTTGATGGTATCCAAATCGAAGGTCTAACTTCGAGAACACTTTAGCTCCAGTCAGTTGATTGAACAAGTCATCTATCCTTGGTAAAGGATATCTATTCTTGATGGTGACTTTGTTCAATTTCTAGTTATCAATGCACATCCTCGTGCTACCATCCTTCTTCACCAACAACGCCGGAGCTCCCCAAGGTGAAACAGTGGGCCTGATGAAGCCTTTGTCCAAGTACTCCTGCAATTGTTTCTTCGATTCTGCTAGCTCTACAGGTGCCATCTGATACGGTACCTTAGAGATTAGGGCAGTACCCGGGATAATTTTTTTTAGCAAACTCCAAGTTTCAATCTGGCAGAAGTCATGGTAGGTCCTCTGGAAACACATCTAAAGATCCTCCACTACCGGAATCATCTTCTCTTGAGTTTTTGCAATAGCATAGTTCCCTTGCTGCTTCTGTCTGGATGCCTTCGATTCACCAACGAACTAGAACTCTAACTGTTGCGGTATTCTGAAGATCACGCTCATATTCTGACAATCGATCACCACATGGTACTTACTAAGCTATGTCATGCCTAGGATCACATCAGATCCACCGGTGTTTATCATAAACATATCTGCCCTGTCTTCCACAACCTTCACAGAATAAGATTTACATATCCTACTAGTGGTTATGACCCCGTTCCTGGTACTAATCTCCTATTGGGTGTCAATATCATTATAGGGTATAGAATGCTTCATAAAGAATTTAGTAGAATGTAGCAATGGGAAGCACCAGAATCAAATAACGGTATAATTGTAATTGAATGAACCAAAATGGTACCTATTACGGCTTCCTTTGAGGCCTCAGCTTGCTCTGCAGTTAGATTGAAAGCCTGGCGTCTTCCACGACCAGTTCCTGCCCTCCTTTGGGCCTGCTCAAACACCTGTCGCTATGAAGGAAGTGGAGCTCCTCTACTTGCTGGTACTGGGTTCATCCTAGCTGCTTCTGATGTTGGAGGGGCAGGCATGATACTTCTCTATTCTTTAGACAGACAGTTTGCTAGTTAGTGACCTCTGGATTCATAATCTAAGCATTGGCCATTCACCCACTTACAATTCCCCCGTGAATGTCCCGGCCTCTGACAGAATTCACAGGCGATCGAGGGCGGGGAAGGAGAGAATGAATGCCTTCTTGGTGGTGCAGGGCTAGCCTTGGCAGGAGGTCCCCTGATAACCTTTTCGAAAGATCGCTTCAGTGGTCTTGTCTGTAATCTGCTCATGTTCTCCTTTTCCATCACCTGCTCCAGACCACGAGCAGCACCGAGAACTTGAGAGTAAGTGTTCTCAATTGTTGAGAGACCAAGAACTTCTGAATGTCCAGTCTCAATCCCTGCTGGAATCGATTAGCCCGGTCTTCTTCCTCTGCTATCATGTATGGAGCGAACCGGCTCAGCCTCAAGAACTCTGCAGCGTACTCATCCACCGTCCGACTCCCTTATCATAAATTAATGAATTGCTGCTCCTCCCTCCTAGCAGTTTTGGGGAAAAATTGCTCATAGAAGCTCTCAGAGAACCTCTCCCATGTGACGGATTTCTCCAATCGTTCCTCCTAAGCGAGCCACCATCTTCGAGCCACATCAGCCAGTTGGACCTTGACTACCTCCACTTGATCTTTCGCGGGTGCACGGCTGCATTAAGGAGATTGGTCATATCAACCAACCATTGCTCTGCGTCTAATGGTTTTTTTTTGTACCGGCAAAAGTGGATGGCTGCAACCTTCTGAAATCTAAAATATTCCCGGGTTTTGGTCCCTGAGGAGCCGCAGATCTCCATGACCACCGTGGCTGTCGCTGCACTACTATCAATCCATCACGAAGAAGTACTGTTTGCTGCTGCTGTGATTCGATTATGCCGCGGAGTACACCCATCATATCAGTGGCATCTTCACGAGCAACGATGCGGGCAGAGGGAGGTGTTGAGCCATAACTTTGAAAATAAATTAAAATAATGATTTAAAAATATGGTAGACATACTTGTACTTATAGCTGGATTATTAAATCTTGTACTGTCGTTAAGTGCCTGGCTATTTGCATAATTATACATTTGAAAAACCTGGCTCTGATACCAAAGAAACCCGTCACGCCCCGCAACCATAATACTCATAAAAAGGGGTACGTGACGAGAGCCGACGACTTATTTTCAAAACAAATACGTTAAACCTCAGTACATTAATTAAATAACAAACTTATCAATTATTTCAGTTAGAAGAAATCAAATACATAATATCACCAAAGATTTCACTTATTACAACATAATAAAATAGAGAAAAGAACCATAAAGTCTCTCACATAATGACAATAAAAATTCACCTACTGGAGATCAGCGATGCGCTCGAAGTACTCCTAGTCCTGTGGAGTCCTTGGATTAGAACCTGAGGAAACAAACTCAGGGT
The DNA here is from genome assembly GCA_038442645.1 of Agave tequilana. Taxonomy (NCBI): domain Eukaryota; kingdom Viridiplantae; phylum Streptophyta; class Magnoliopsida; order Asparagales; family Asparagaceae; genus Agave; species Agave tequilana. The sequence continues at coordinate 42,413 of JAVJIF010017297.1, forward strand.
CGTCAATAGCTACCTAAGAGTGATAAAAAGAGGGATGAAAGAAACATGCAAAATATAATAGCACAAGCATAGTCAAATATAGTTATCATACCAATATCCAGCATATCATAATCATAATAAAGCACAGTGATATATACTATATAATTATTTAATAATATAATATATCCTGTGAAGAATCATGTTAAGATGTTTGTGTACGTCTATTCTTATTGTCTTGTTATTTGAAACTGATAGTTGGAGACGAGAATCTATGTTTTAGACGGGTTCCATACATACCCGAAATCACAACCCAGATGGCTGACGCTGAACCAGGCCTTACCGCTAGGTAATCAGTAACAGTAAACAGTACGCATAGTATCACTGTGGAACAGTAGAGTAATAGAACAATAACAGATAGGATGTCAGTCATCCTACGAAACCCTGCAGTGGAACCGTATTTCGGCTGCGCATCCTGTATCTTAGGTCCACTCAAAATACTGCGACTGTCTCCTCTATCAATTTTCTCACATAGTGTAAGTTATCTAATAATTATGTCACATGAATTGCTGGACATGAACAATAACAGTAGTGATGACAATGTAATAGTAGAATAGATCTCCCAGTGATTTTGGTAACATAATCCATTCTCAGTGTCATTATGATCCAGTACAATGGTATTTTTGTGATTTCAGAAAAATAATAGTCCTTTTATAATATACCAACATCTTACATCTTACAAATTTTAAACAAATTTTATAAATACTAGAAAATTCAACAATCACTTTACTAGTTTACCATTTAATAGTAGAAATAAATAGACATTTCATAAAAAACAAAAATAATAATTTTAAAGTGAGTAAAAGAACGCTCACTTGAGCTTATCACGCGTCCAAATATCAATTTGAAGAAATATACATTAAATACATTCGAATTAGAAATCTATCAAATTTTACAAAAGATATCCTATTGATGTTATTCAGTGTTTTAAATTAAATATGGATGGTCAATATCTTAAAATAAGGTTGTATGATGATGCATTGAGTCTATAAGATTATTTAGATTTTATTTCTTAATTTTTGTTAGGTTTAAATGGTTAAAAAATATAAAATTTCTTAACGGGTCTGAATGTTAAAATAACGAGTTTCAATTTAGAATGAAGTGGTTTAGTCTAATATGACCTGTAATTAATCCCAAAATTTTTCAGTAGATTCTATGGGTCATCTAAATTTTTATTCCTATTTTTATTTATTTTTTAAAATTTTATTTTATCACTTAAACTGTTTTTCAACAAGTTAACGGGTCTGTTATATATTCGGGTTGGGTTCACAGAAGTTAGAACCATAATAACTGGGGTGGACTGGTTATGGGTTTTTTGAATATGGGCTTCAGAAAATATTTATTTATTTCTATTTTCTATCTGGTTTTCTGATTTTTTCTGGCTCTGTGGGCCACAGAGCCTAGATCTGTCTTACACCCAGGCCAAGTCGGCCCGGGCTGTCAAATTTTTTTTATTTCTTGTTGAATTTTATTTTTTTAATATGTATATCGTAATGTATATTAGTGTGTTCCCATGTGTAATTTAATTAGATTTTTGGTTGGGAATATTCTCTCTGTTTTTTAATAAATTCTAAAGATTTGTTTAAAATTTTTAAAAATCTAATTAGTGTATTAGTTTATTACCCCATATATTTTATTTAGGGCATTGGGTGGGGTTCTAATTTTATGAAAGGGAAAAATTTAAATATAGAAATTTGTAATTCATACAAATTTCTTTTTCTTTTTAATATTCCAGAATTTTATTTTAAAAAAATTTCTATAATTTAATTAGTGTAATGATATTTTACTCTATATGTTTTATTTAGATTAATGGTGAGGTTCTTGATAAACAAAAAAAAATAGGTTCATGGAAGGGAAAAATCCAACATGGTATTTCAATTTAAATAATATTTTAATCCAAACAATTTATTTTATCTAGATCATGGGGATATTTGCATGATATTTCAACACTCTTAATCCATATAATTTATTTCATCTAATCTTTGGATTAGATTAAAGTTTCATGTAAAGGAAAATTAGACATGGTATTTTAAAAATTCTTAATTCATATAATCTACTTTATCTAGATCGTGGTTGAGATTACAATTCCATAAAAATTGATTTTTTTTAAACATGATATCTTAAGAATTTCTTAACAAAATCATGTTATTAATTAGGTGAGATTTGATATGGGAATTCATAAAAGAATTTAATAGTATAAAAATTTGCAAGTTATAATTACTTGGATTGATCCCGAAGCCTGCTCCTCGGTCTCCACGCCCCAAGCACGTTCCCTAATCACGTTAGTTTTCAAGGAGAGATGTGAGGAAATTTAGATTTGGGATCTGAGTTCTTTCTTTCTCTTTCTTTTTTTTCCTTAAGAGGCAGAAGAGGATGAATTACGTTAATATATTATGGTAAGATCTTTAGGTTAGAATTTTTAGCATGTAGGTTTCAACAGAAGAATCAGGTTGTTAAGATAAAGATCAACAAGGATCTCATGAGATCTTTCAGTTGGAATTAGAAAATTGAAAATTTACTTTAATTTTGTAAATAAATTAGATTACCTTCATAATCACAAGGCATTACGGTTTAGATAATAGGATTTGGTATAGAGGAACATGAGTTCAATCTTGGCATAAATAAGTTAAACACACAATTACATTTTATTATTATTTATTTATTTATTAATTATTTTATTTTATTTTATTTTATTTTGGATATTGCATAACAAGAGTATTACACTGATAGTGACAAATCCGTCGAAGAAGAGAAGGTGAGGATGAATATCTCGTGCCAAATGGAGTTATCGGAAAACCAGATGACAATGGTTGCCCGCGAATTTGGAGAAAGAAGTTTGTGATCAAAACTGAATATGAATTGAATCCTAAATTCAGATCGGCATAAGATCCGAGTCAGGTCTAGATTTGTAACAGGTTGGATCTGTGATCAAACTTAGTCTGAATATGAGAAGGAAAACAATTGCTAGCTACAGAATCCTTCTGATCGAAAAGAAACAATCCGAGAGAGAAACCATCATCTTGAGGAAGTCACTGCTATCAGGAACGCAATTGCTCTATGGAAGAAGATCAAAAAGGGTCAAGGCGGTGAGTCGATCTATGGCAGGAGCGATGCGTGAGAGAGATGCAAAGAGGTGGATGTTGGCCCAGAGGCCTTCCACTCTAGTTTTGATGATGATTAACTCATGTAGTTATGTTTACTAATAATCTTGTGATATTTAGTTTCAGATCTCTAATCAAGATATTAGTAGGTGATTAGCTTCAACAAAGATGGTTTGGAAGCTTTCACATGGTGATTCAAGAGCCCGAGCATCAAAGATCATATATAGCACTCATTGGAGTCAAGCTCGGTGGATCACGGTTTGGATCAAGTCGGCTTGAAGACGGAGTTCGTCAAGAAGACTTGGTACATAGTTTAGTTTGTGTTTTAGATCCATTTGTAAAGACTAGATAGTGTGATATGCTCAAGTTCACAACACACACACGTTTCATGTTTTGATTTAACCGATCTTAGTTTTCATGAATAGATTGATTCAAAATAAGTTTATATGGTTTAAATGTATATTAGATATGTTCTATATACATGTATGCTTCATATCTTAGACAAACTTATTTTGATGTGCCTATTCATGAGTTTGATGTTTTGGTATTTTTAACAAAACATATATTTGGAATAAAAGTCAAAAACATGGATATATATATGTTTCATGTATATTGGATTATATCCATATGCAACATGCTTCAAAGTGTTTAAATATCATGTTTTTGTATTTGGATGAGTTTTGGAAAAATCGGATTTCCATTTGAAAAATTCAAGTTCTAGAAATACGGTTTTTGGTTTTCGGCAAAATTTGTAAGTCACAAAAATGGTTTAAAAAAGTTTGAAATTTGTGTTGAAAATTTTCACACAAGTTTGTATATCAATGTATTATGCTAAAACTATTTTTGTGGATTTTTAGAGATTTTATGGGAATTTTTAAGATAATAAAAATCAAAGTTTTCTGTCCCATAATGCTGCCTGCCAGGCTCTGGCGGTCGACCGGACCCAGAGTCGGTCGACCGATCCGGTCGACCGACGTGCACAAGAACGTGCACGCAGCCAGCCCCTTGGGTCGGTCGACCGACTGAAAGCAACTCACTCTCGGGTTGCTCCGGTCGACCGGGCGGTCGACCGGCCAGAGAGCCGTTGCTCTCTGGTTCTGGGCGCGGTCGACCGGGCGGTCGACCGGCAGTCGCTAACGGTTAAATTTAGACCGTTGGCCGGTCGATCGGGCGGTCGACCGGATGGTCAAATCTGACCATAATTGGCTGCAACGGCTAGTTCTTTGAAGAAGCTATAAAATGGGTTTTCTCTTAATAGTTTGGCACAAATTTTTAGTGAGCTAAATTTCTGATCTTACTAGTGTTCTTACAGCAATCAAAAAGAAGTTTTTGGGCTCAAATCTTTACATTCTATTTGGTGTTTTCTAGGGTTTTGGAAAATCAAATAAAAGTGATTTTTAGGAAAAAGTATTTTGATTCAACTTCATCTTAATTTCTAGTTTTTCTCAAGGATTTTCTTTGAGTATTTATTTCCATACTTTGGTTTTTCTCACACTTGAGCTTCATTCTACCTATCTATAGGATCTTTGTGTTTGAGAGAAAACGAGATTGGTTTGTGATCTTTTGATCACCAAGTTGTAAACCCTAATTATTCTTGGCTTTGTGCCTTTCCCTCATAGTGTTGAGGAGGTTGTGCAATTGGGTTGTATTCCTCAAATTGTGAGGTGATCCTTGTTTTGCTTTGTGCTTATCCCTCAAGTTGTGAGGTGATAGTTTTGTTGGCTTGGTGCTTAGCCTCTAGTGAGAGGTTGTGGTTGTAAAGAGAGGAGTTGAGTACTCCTAGTTATTGTATTACCCCAAATCCTCGGTGGAGGTTCCCTGTGTGGGAGTCCTGTGTGGACAAGCTAGTGGATTCGAAATCCTTCTGGGTGAAGGCGAGGACGTAGAGCTGGGTGCTCGAACCTCGAAACAAATCTTGTTGTTTGCGCTTGATCCATTGACTCTTACTTTCTCTCTTTATGCATTGATTCATATTGCTATATCATAATACATGCTTGTGTGTTTTTGTGCCTCACTTGTACTTAACCACGAGAGCTTTATATAGCGCCTCAACTCTTATTCAGAGGAATCAAGAGGAGTTAGTCCAGAGCCCTTCACCGGGAATTCGGCTACACTCGTTGGTTGTATTAAGTATTATTGCAATTAGTTTTTAAATTTCGCATTTTGTTCATTAGATTAGCTTATCACCTATTCACCCCCCTCTAGGTGATTTCAATTGGTATCAGAGCCTACGCTCCTGATATTAGGTTTAACCACCTAGGAGTGTGATCTTGGTTGCTAATCTACATTTGCATTTTCATTTGCACACATTTTGTTTGCACTTATGGATAGCCCTCCCATGTTTGATATCTCTAAAATTGACACATGGAAGATATTGATGAGTGGCATTTAAAAGCCCTAGGATATAATGTTTACAAAGCCATTACCATGGAATCCCATCCTAATGATAGCAAGCATATAGAGGCCAATGCAATAGCCCTAAAGGCACTTAGAGCATCTCTTCATAAAGAATATTTACATGTGTTTGCTAATTATGATTCTGTTTTTACAGTATGGAGCATTTTGACTTCTCCCGAGCTACCAAAGATTATCAAAAAGAAGAGGAGATCTAGGAGAGACAAGTCCGACGAACATTGCCTCATGATCCAAGGGAAGACTCCCTTGAGGTACAATCGGAAACTCAACTAGATGCTAGCACTAGTTCCTATTGTTATGGGTGTTTAGAAGTACAAACCTTAAATGTAGAACTTGCTACAAAGTTTGAATTTTTTTTGAAAAAACATGATCTTTTGAAAAAGAAGAATTTTGAACTAAAAGAAGAAAATAAGGATTTGTGTTCAAGATTTGATTTGATTTTGCAAGAGAAGGAAGAGATTTCTAGTGAACATGACTCACTTAAATCTCAACTAGACCTTGCCCTAAAGGAAAATGAATTTTTGAAAAGTAAAAATGATTGTGATGATGTTTTGAAGAACAATGAGGTTTTATCTTCAAAATTAGATTTTATTTTAAAAGATAACCATTCTTTGAAAAATGAAATTGATTTTATTTCAAAAAAATTAGATTTAGTTTTAAATAAAAATAAATCTTTGAAAAATGATATAGATTCACATGTTTGCCATGCTAGTGTAGCTTCACCTAGCTCACCTATTGCATGTTCCACTTCTTCTATAATTAAAAATGATATAAATTTATTAAAGAAGAATATGGATTGTTTGGGCTCCACTTTGAGCCATTGTGCCATTAACCATATACGCTTGGAATCTTTGTTTCGAAAGAAACAAGTTCCTATTATGCATGCACACAAACCACGGCATACACATGCTCCTCACGGTCACAAACATCACACTATGTATGCTCATGTGTACACTTGTACACATTGTGGACGTAAGGGCCACCTTGCTAAATTTTGCTATGATCGTATACATTATTCTAATTTAGCAACTAAATTTGTTTGGGTTAGAAAAGAAACTAACCCCCATGGATCCAAAAGAGTATGGGTACCAAAGACCACCCCTATTGTATTTGATGTAGGTGTGGGCTCTCGCATGACGTGAGAGTGACGGTACCTTGAGGTGAATGCGTTCCGAGCTTCATGATGACTATTTGGATGCATCACTTTCAAGGGAAGTTTGGTGGGAGGAGCACCTTGGTTTGGAGAACTAGAGAGGTGTCTTCATCGGTTTTGGTATCGATCTTTAACTTCCGTTTATATTTGCATGCTTTTCATGTTCATCGATTTATAGCTTGTTTTGATGTTTATAGATTATTTTGATAATGTCATGATTATTAGATCATTGACATGCATATATAGCATTTGAGATCACCTATGTTTATATGGACCCATATGTTGTGTTCTCACCATTGTTTAGCTATTATGTATATCATAGTTCTAATAACATGTGGATTTACATAATGTCTTGTTTATGTTTTTCATGTTGAGTTATGTCTCGTTTTATGCTTCATGTTTTGAATATATGTTTAGATGTTAGTTTTCATTAAATTAGGATATATACTTGTACATATAGTGGGCCACAAATAGATCATTATATGTTTGTGCTTGAACGCTCATTTGTACCCATTAGATATGCTAGTATAGTCTAGTTTTGATGATTCATGCATTCTAACTTGTATTCCCTATTTTTGGACATGTTTTATGATCATGTGTTTTCATTTCATGTATATGTTTATTTTGTCAAACCTTAAGATATACATGTATACCCCTTGAGTCATTTGCTTTTCATGCAAATCTTTATTATGGACTAAATTGTGTTTAAGGATATGTATGTATACTTCTCGTTTTGTCAAAACATACATATGCTTTGAAGTACAAATTGCTTTTTAATGAAGATCGTCAAAATTAAATTTCATGATTTTCATGTTCTCATGTTTAAAGGAATTTTAATTGAGCTTAATTGCACACTTTCATGATAATGTGTTTCACATTACAATTGTACACTCATCTTATTTGATGATTTCTCATGATTTTGTTTTCATGAGTATGATATGTACCTTATTGATTTCGAGTGTTTAGTGCCATGTGATTTATATGTGTTTCATGAAAAATATTTTTATTTTATTCCTTACTTGAAGGATTTCGTACTAGTTTACAAATTGTTCTTTTAACTAGTTCGTATTCTTCAATATGGTAGAGTTTTCAAACATACTATATTTTCAAACCTATTTTTGAAAACCCTATCCATTAAAGGGCGGTTGGTTGGGCGACCATGCCTTGTATGCTCTTTATTGAAAATTATTTTTAAACATGTGCATGAAATGGGTGGTAGGTAATATGAGTTATATACTTGACCTTATTATAGTTTCAATTGGTATCATTGGATTTTTTTCAATTGGTATCAATATTGACATTTTTTTTGTATACTCATATATGTTTAATTTGTGCTCAATGATATCACAAATTTTAGTTTTGCAAAATCAAGCTTAGAATTACCCAAAACTTGATTTTTAATGACTATCATGTTTCAATTGATTAGTTTTTCAATTGGTATCCTAATACAAGTTTATGCATCGTTTTATTTTGTATTTCATAAAGGGGGAGAAAATTCGTATTTTATCTTTCAATTGGTATTTTGTTTACCTTTGATTTCCACTCCCATACTTTATGATGAAAAATGATTGAAAAATTTATATTGACTTTAATTTGGTATCATATGTTCAAAATGAAAAATACTTACAATTTGGTATCAAGATGTTTACTTGTTTACTTTCAATTGGTATCATGTTGCACTACATTGATATATTTTTTAATTGGTATCATGTTTGTTTTGATTTCACCCCTTTGTTGATGATTGACAAAAAGGGGGAGAAGTAATTGAGTTTATATGCATAATTTTTATATGCATGATTTCTACTTGTTTATTTACAAAAAGGAGAAGAAGTATTTTGTTGATTTTGTTTTAAGAATCTTTATATATTGATTATCTTTTAATTGGTATCAAGAACATTGTTTAAGTTTGTTTATTTAAAAGCTTGTTTTTATGCATGTTGATGCATTTCATGTTTGGTATCAAGAGCATGTTTTGTATTTAATATCAAAAGCTTGTTTTATGCATAAGTTATGCATTGTTATGTTTAATGTTCATTGCATATTTTTATTGTTTATTGCTATGCATGAGTTAAGGGGGAGCTTCTTTGAAGCTTAACTTTAATCCATGCATATATAACTCCATGAGTTTTGTCATCATCAAAAAGGGGGAGATTGTTGGCCCAGAGGCCTTCCACTCTAGTTTTGATGATGATTAACTCATGTAGTTATGTTTACTAATAATCTTGTGATATTTAGTTTCAGATCTCTAATCAAAATATTAGTAGGTGATTAGCTTCAACAAAGACGGTTTGGAAGCTTTCACATGGTGATTCAAGAGCCCGAGCGTCAAAGATCATATATAACACTCGTTGGAGTCAAGCTCGGTGGATCACGGTTTGGATCAAGTCGGCTTGAAGACGGAGTTCGTCAAGAAGACTTGGTACATAGTTTAGTTTGTATTTTAGATCCATTTGTAAAGACTAGATAGTGTGATATGCTCAAGTTCACAACACACACTCGTTTCATGTTTTGATATTGGTTTTCGGTTTTTGATTTAACCGATCTTGGTTTTCATGAATAGATTGATTCAAAACAAGTTTACATGGTTTAAATGTATATTAGATATGTTCTATATACATGTATGCTTCATATCTTAGACAAACTTATTTGATGTGCCTATTCATGAGTTTGGTGTTTTGGTATTTTTAACAAAACATATATTTGGAATTAAAGTCAAAAACATGGATATATATATGTTTCATGTCTATTGGATTATATCTATATGCAACATGCTTCAAAGTGTTTAAATATCATGTTTTTGTATTTGGATGAGTTTTGGAAAAAACGAATTTCCATTTGAAAAATCCAAGTTTTAGAAAATACGGTTTTTGGTTTTCAGCAAAATTTGTAAGTCACAAAAATGGTTTAAAAAGTTTGAAATTTGTGTTGAAATTTTTCACACAAGTTTGTATATCAATGTATTATGCTAAAACTATTTTTGTGGATTTTTAGAGATTTTATAGGAATTTTTAAGATAATAAAAACCAAGGTTTTCTGTCCCATAATGCTGCCTGCCAGGCTCTGGCGGTCGACCGGACCAGTCGACTGGACCCAGAGTCGGTCGACCGGATCGGTCGACCGACGTGCACAAGAACGTGCACGCAGCCAGCCCCTTGGGCCGGTCGACCGAGCGGTCGACCGACTGAAAGTAACTCACTCTCGGGTTGCTCTGGTCGACCGGGCGGTCGACCGGCCAGAGAGCCGTTTCTCTCTGGTTCTGGGCGCGGTCGACCGGGCGGTCGACCGACAGTCGCTAACGGTCAAATTTAGACCGTTGGCCGGTCGACCGGGCGGTCGACCGGATGGTCAAATTTGACATAATTGGCTGCAACGGCTAGTTCTTTGAAGAAGCTATAAAATGGGTTTTCTCTTAATAGTTTGGCACAAGTTTTTAGTGAGCTAAATTTCTGATCTTACTAGTGTTCTTACAGCAATCAAAAAGAAGTTTTTGGGCTCAAATCGTTACATTCTATTTGGTGTTTTCTAGGGTTTTGGAAAATCAAAGAAAAGTTATTTTTGGGAAAAGTGTTTTGATTCAACTTCTTCATCCTAACTTCTAGTTTTTCCCAAGGATTTTCTTTGAGTATTTATTTTCCATTCCTTTGGTTTTTCTCACACTTGAGCTTCATTCTACCTATCTATAGGATCTTTGTGTTTGAGAGAAAAAGAGATTGGTTTGTGATCTTTTGATCACCAAGTTGTAAACCCTAATTATTGCTTGGCTTTGTGCCTTTCCCTCATAGTGTTGAGGAGGTTGTGCAATTGGGTTGTATCCCTCAAATTGTGAGGTGATCCTTATTTTGCTTTGTGCTTATCCCTCAAGTTGTGAGGTGATAGTTTTGTTGGCTTGGTGCTTAGCCTCTAGTGAGAGGTTGTGGTTGTAAAGAGAGGAGTTAGGTACTCCTAGTTATTGTATTGCCCCAAATCCTCGGTGGAGGTTCCCTGTGTGGGAGTCCTGTGTGGACAAGCTAGTGGATTCGAAATCCTTCTGGGTGAAAGCGGGGATGTAGAGCTGGGTGCTCGAACCTCGAAACAAATCTTGTTGTTTGCGCTTGATCCATTGACTCTTACTTTCTCTCTCTTTGTGCATTGATTCATATTGCTATATCATAATACATGCTTGTGTGTTTTGTGCCTCACTTGTACTTAACCACGAGAGCTTTATATAGCGCCTCAACTCTTATTCAGAGGAATCAAGAGGAGTTAGTCCTGAGCCCTTCACCGGGAATTCGGCTATACTCGTTGGTTGTATTAAGTGTTGTTGCAATTAGTTTTTAAATTCCGCATTTTGTTCATTAGATTAGCCTATCACCTATTCACCCCCCCTCTAGGTGATTTCAGTGGAGCTGTAGAGTTTGCATGGATCTCATGCTGAAAGAACAAAGAGGTATGAATTTGCAAAGAGGTTCAGCCAATATGTTTGCTTGCATTTAGAGGCCTCATCTAGGTTGGCCACTGTATTTTGATGTTGTGATTGGTTGCATGCACAAGAGGACATGCTAGCGCCTGAAGGACAAGAGGTCTCGACGAAAGAGTTGCCCAGCACAAGCGCGAGCTTGAGAACGATGATCAACAACGAAATTTTTGAGAGGCTTTGATACCATGTGAAAATTTAGATTATGAAAATTAGAGAGTTGATTAGTCCTCTCTTTATACTCTTATTTATAGGAAATATATTTACAACTCATAATAGAAGTAGGACTTCTTTGACTCCTAATTAAGTAATTACAATATGACTCTTAATTAGGTAACTACAATATAGATACAAGAAAGTCTAATTCTACTCTAATTTTTATTCTACTCCTAATACAACTCATATACCACTCATACAAATTATATTTCCTAACAAACCAATTGACTCCATTCCTGGAACCGCCGCCCTCCAAGTTCTGTTACAATAATTCAGTTGTCAATTGAAAAAAAGAGGCAACCTGGGGTTTTTTGGAAAGGAATATGCAGACCATGAATACTGGCCTTATCATTTTAGTTATATGCGTCAACTTGAAACTATGTGAGTATAAAGCATAAATCAACTTCAGACTTGGGGCATTGAATTAGTTCCCATAATATTAAGAGTGGGTCTCTCTCTCTCTCTCTCTCACCCCCCCCCCCCCCCCCCCCCCCAAGCCCCAATGCACCCCCGGGCGAATTATTCAAAGTCCCTCCCTCCCTCCTAAACCGTGGGTCTCCTCTTTCTCTCTCTGTGGTCACCTTTCTAATTGATCTTTTGTACTATTTCCTATTGTTTAACTCACCCTTGTGTATTCGTTTTACCACTATTAACTTGTATTTTCATCTTTTCCCATTGCTGCACTTACCTCCTCCTAGATGTTACTTATGTTTATTGGCTTTCTAATTGACCTTTTCTAGCATCTCATATTTCTTAAAAAGGGTTCACTCTTTTGTTCCACAACACTATTATTTGTATTCTCCTTTTGTCCATTGGACGGAACCACCATTATCTTGTATTTTCTGTTTGTTTATTGTATGTTGTTGGTGTTGGTGCGAAAGGGGCCTACCCCTTCGCACTACAGCTACCTTCTGAACTTCTTTGCCTCATGGTATACCATTTCACAAAATAGATAATATTATAGTTGAAAAACAAAAATGGGAGTTCCTGGTAGTCAACTCTTGTGTTTTTATTCCAGGTTGATTGAAGTGGTATTATTGACTTTATGACAGTGGTCTCTTGATGAAAATACAAGAGTACTTCTACTTACCAGTCTATGAGCAATTTTGTGAAATTTTGAAGATTCATTTTCTTAAAATGTTAAATTGGCATTCATAAGAGATTAAACATGCATTCATACTGTTACTTTAAAATGACTTTTGACTAATCACCGGATCCTACATTTGTATCAGTTAATTGGCAGGACACCAATGATATATCTCAACAATGTTGTTGAAGGTTGTGTGGCTAACATTGCTGCAAAACTTGAGTCTATGGAACCTTGCAGAAGTGTCAAAGATAGGTAAATTTTGTCAACATAGTTTTGGCATTTTAGTTATTTTATGTTACTTGCAACTTTGCTAGGATAGTTTTTCATACATCTCAGGATTGGATGTAACATGATAGATGATGCTGAAGAGAAGGGACTCATTTCACCGACGAAGGTGAACTTCCTTGCTTCCTCCTTTCAGAAGCCATTGTCACCTGTAACACCACATACAGGATGAACAGTTTCTTTTTAATGCAGAGCACTTTAGTTGAACCAACTAGTGGAAATACAGGTGTTGGTATTGCATTTGCTGCAGCTGCTAGAGGATACAAGCTTATTATAACCATGCCGGCATCTATAAATCTAGAGAGACGTATCCTTCTTCGTGCATTCGGAGCAGAGATTGTTTTAACAGACTCAGCAAAAGGTTTAAAAGGTGCTGTTGACAAGGCTGAAGAAATTGTTCGTCAGACACCAAATGCATACATGTTTCAGCAGTTCGATAATCCAGCTAACACAGAGGTTGTTGATCCATGTTTAGTGTATTGTTTGTTTTAAGTTGAAATAACAGTACATTTTGTTTTTAAAGTTTGCTTTTAGTTTTTAAGTCCTGTATTTAATTTCATTAAGGTTGCATCTAAATAAACTACAGATCCACTTTGAAACCACAGGCCCAGAAATATGGGAAGATACATTGGGTGGTGTTGATATATTCGTTGCTAGCATTGGGACAGGCGGTACTATCACAGGCACAGGGCGTTATCTGAAAATGATGAACAAAGACATCAAGGTGTGGACATCTCCCTGTGTTGACACTTAATATTTTTAGCTTTACCATCTGGTGTTCAGTTCTTGTTGCTGCATGTCCATTTCCCCCATTTTCTTCCTAAAGTTGTTCATGTGGTGGAATATATCCTCTCATCAGGTTGGTACTGCATACTCTGCTAAATGCTATTTCTAACTGAGAAATATTGCTGTAGTCAGCACTAGTTTAGTAGCTATTACCTGACTTATTTATTCAACTGATGGTAGTACAGTATTTTAAGTTATAATTTATTCTGTATGTGTTCCTTGTTGACTAAGATGTAAGGTCTTGGATCCAACTGAAGGCCATTGAGCCCCAAGGTAACATCATCAATCAGAAGGGGGGACGGTATTAGCTATGGAGTATTATTGAGATTTGAAAATTTTCTATAAAGGATTGATCAATTAATTTTGATTGGGTGTCAGATAAAAATACCACCTCTTATGAGTCGGTGCTGAGTTCTGGCCAAGGCAACTTGGGATTGGCAATAGAGCATCTTGAAATGAAACCTAGAAGGCCAGTTGGTGGGAACATAGAAGAGAGTTTATTGTTACTCAAGCAGTTTAAGCTTGTTCGTCCTAGGATCAGCTCTCCTAATCAAGGTTTGAGGTTTCGCCTGTTTCGGCCATTTCGTCTCGGTTTGAGTGAGTGCTGGTCCGAAACTAACATGAAGTATTGGGTTCGCTAAGTTTCATCCATTACACATTTAGTATCGGTCAGTTTCACCAAGTCTCGAACAATTCGAAGTTTCGGATGAAACATACTCAAACCTAAAAGAGCTTCAAAAACAAAGGAAAAAGGAAGGAAAATGTAATGTTCTAATTAATAATTTTGTTTCACTTAACTTCTACAGTTAAATCAATATTTCCTAATTTTCATACTAGATCATTATTAGATATTTTAATTTAATTTTGATTATGATCTTAATTTAACTTAATATTGACAACTTTTACACTAATTTAGATTATTTTTTAGGTTAACTAGTTGAATATCAAAGTTCTCTTGATTTACACCCATTCAGTCTGCATGTTCATATTGTATGCTTTTTGCGTATTTTATGTGCAAATAATCGAAGATGCCTACATGTTTATATACACTAAAACCAAAACTGAAACTGGAAACGAAATTGTCAATGGTAACAAAGCTGATCAAAACCTTTGATAAAAGAAGGGTCCAAAAATGAAACCAAAACTGAGTTCTTGAACCTTGCTCCTAACTTCCTCACACCGGGAAGAGTCTAGATGAATAGGGAAGCTGACAAAGTAGCATGCCTCTGAAAAGTAGTATGCCATTGCATCGTATAAGCAGGTTTTGGAGTGTCATGTGACAGACAATTTGGTAAAGAAGGTTTTGGAACTTTAGGCAATGAATTGTTTTCTATAGTTTGTTTTCCTACTCCATCCTCTCTGTTCTATATTTGCTCAGGCTCTTCATATAGGTGCATATAATATGACTTTTGTGGTAGCTATTTGGGCTAATTAACTGCCATTCTCTTGTTTATTCTGGCATCTCTATGAGAGTTCATTTCATTTTCTTTCGTGAGGGAAATTATTGTTACGATCATGCTTTTGCTTTTTTTCCTTTCCTCGTAATTTTGTGTCATACCTTGATAGATACCTTTTCTCAGTTTCCTGCAATTAAGACAGATCCTCATAATAATGCATAATTTCTATGTCAAGATAATGATTTTCACTTGATTTTTCTCAACCAATTGCTGAAAATTCATGTAGTGCCAATGTAAAACCGCCTGATGTGATGATCTTTTTTCACTTCCAGTATTGTATAGTCTCTTCTGGGATGTTAAACGTGGCAATCAACAGTATTGTTTTATGTCATTTAAATATTTTCTCTATGCATCTACAAGTAATTATTTTTCTCAATGTCGGATTTTTCTAGTATCTTACAATTTTTAAGGGTTAAAGTGTAATTTTGCATTCCACATTTAACTTGGTTATGAGATATGCATAATGCACTATTATCTTTGCTTTAGACATGTTCTTTTATTGATCTTGTGACCTTTTGACTTGAAATAGTATACCTGTGCTGGCCTTGTATAATTTGATCTCTCCTCTCTTGTCAGGTAATCGGAGTCGAACCTGCAGAAACAAGCATCATTTCTGGAGAAAATCCAGGTAAATGACGGTGCCTACATATTTTACTATGATACATAGTACCTTCTCTCCGAAAATTTCATGTACCCTCACGCCTCACTGTTCAATTGAGTCATTGGTTTACTATGTTTTTTGCAGGTTATGTGCCAAGCATTTTGGACGTTAAGTTGCTTGATGAGGTCATGAAGGTCAGACCTCTAAACTCGAGTATACTTTTCGGATATCTTTTCCTGATTACTGCTATTCCTGTCAACTTTCTCTAAAATAATTCTCGAGTTGTTTTAGACATTTCTTGTTTATTTATATACTAGGAAAATACACGTGGCTTGCACATGGTTTTATACAGTAGCTGTTAATCTATGCTTGATAGGCACTACCTTGAAGATCCACAAAATATATTGTTGTAGTTGCTGTTTTTTGTTCTATCTTTTAATAAAGCAAATAATTATTTATTAGGGTTTCTATTATTCCCTTTGGTTTAAAAAAAAGCAAATGCTAACTAACATACATAAAAGGTCAATGAGATTGAGATCAAGTCTACACCAGCTAAAATAAAATAACTTCAGATTTCTTTACATGCTGTAAATCTACATTTGGAGCTCCTCAATTCATAAGAAGCTCTAATTATTTCTTTTACCTGCATCAAATATGTCAGCATATACTGTACTGTCATCAGTGCGCTGGCGCTCCTAGTGCTCTCCACGAGATTCTTTTCTGATATGTCTTTATTTAGTATCACTTTCTTATTTTGTACTTCTAGCTTACCATTTGACGTTAACAAAATTAGACGAGTTCATGAAAAACTCCTTACTTCACGAATTAGCTCTCAAGGAAAAGATAAGAAACAAATGTCTACAAAAATAAATAAACTTATAAAACTACCATCAGTCGATTGTAATGATATTTTTCACCTTAGACCATCCCTTTCTTCCTACAGTGATGTCTAAAAGTTTTTAGAGCATCATGGATGTCGGGAAAAGAGAAAAAGTGGAATTCTTACACATCATGCATATAGGGCATTTACATGAGAGGCTATATGGAATCTTGTTATGATGCAAGAATTAACCTACATAGATTGTAGAAAATAAGAGCTGTCTAAATGACAAACCATTAGCGGCCATAAGAATCAAATATTCTATTTAAGAAATAACGTTAAATTAAGAAGAGAGTTGGATCTCCTGCTCCCTTTCCCGTCCACTTTTTTTCACCTAAAACAATAAAAAGTAACATCAAAACTCTTAGAAACATCTTATAATCAGCCCTCTTTTCGTGCTTTGTGATATTTGGAGGTGAACCTCTCTCTCTCTCTCTCTCTCTCAAAGGGGGAAGCCGTCGAGCGCGGCTCCTCCCTCACCTTTTTTGTTTCTCCGTCTAGGTTTTTCTCTCTCCTAGTTACAAGAGTGTGCTAGGGAGAATTTCATGAGATAAAGTTAGATATTCAGGGATTGATTGCAGTAAGGTCTACTCTTTGTCGTTCATCTTCACAGTTGAGGGATGATGCATATGAGACTTCATGTGACCAACTGTTGGGGTGGTTAGCGATCCTAACCAACTCAACTTCCCTTTACGATCTTGTTTTCTGTCATGTGAGAGGACTACCATGGATTATCCATTACAACATGTTATTGTGAGTTCATTATCAGTGAGAAGATCAATGGTTTCATCGACCATCTAGTTCGTAGTTGTTTGACGATGATTGAGGTACTTCATACCCATCTAGAGTTTAGATGTATAAGAGAGCATCATCTTTCTTTAATTACTCCAATGAGTAGATTCATCAATTTATGATCTACAAGGAGACCATCTTTGTTTTAATGAGTGGATCTAGTTAATTCAGATTGCTAATGCTCTACTGAGAGAGTAGATATTTTATTCATCTTATATTTTTTTATGAGTAGTATATCTTGCGAGATAGATTGTGCTTTTTCAAGGCAGGTCTCAGAGTAAATATTATAAAAGCATGTGCGCATTTTCTATCCCCCTTTCCCGTCCCCCTTTTATTTTTCCCTATCATTTTGTATTTTAATAATTAGTTTTTCATTTTAATTTTTTTCCTAATATAATTGAAACTCTCAAATTATGCAACTCTCTCATTTCCTTTTTTTAATGTCCTAATACATAACTGGAATTCTCAAATAATGGAACCTCTCTCCTTTTTCTCTTCTTCTTTCTTTTAACCCCAAATCTGAACTCTCAAATTAGGGAAACTCTTCCTCTAAAATCTACAACCAGTGTTATAAGCAAATAGTATAAAGCACGCACACGATTTTGTTCATCTATTTTTTCCCATCATATATTTTTACTATTTGATTTTATTTCTAATTTAGACTCTTTCTATGAAAAAACAACAAATAAAAACTGACATATGAAAACCCTAACTCTCTTCTCTCTCACTCGCCTTCTCTAAAAAAAACTAGTAATATTTCCAACCATTTAGACTCTAGTTGGAGCCCATACTTCATAATTCATAACTCTTGATTGTTACTCTGGAATCTGTAATTATACTGAATATACCTGAATATTCAGTAAAGTTCTTTGATTTGTTGAGAATGTGTAACATGAAAGTTCAACAGGTTACTACATTTAAAGTTCTCCACCTCTACTTTCTCTATCACAATTTTTGGATGATGCTTTCTTGTTAAGAGAATCATGGTGCGATTAAAGTGCTAGCCATGTTAACCAACAACTAGGAGGAGATGCAGTTTTCTTGATTTTGTTGTTACATGTATTTCCTTGAGTACCTAAATAGCATGGAAACTTCGTCAAAGTAGACGTACCCATGTCGGATACTTCTCCAATACTTGAATACTCCGATACTTACCGATACTTGACCGATATGTGTCTGATACTCCTCCAATAAATTTTAAAATTTATAACGTATTATAAACATATCGGAGACATATCTTAGATGTAACTAAGTCTACAAAGTTAAACAAGAAAATAAAAATCTAATTTTAAATGAAGAGTTTATGGCTATATTACTTGTAGATGCGTTGCATTTAAATAATTTGTATAGTTTATCAAAGTCATTCACATATTTACTAATTTATATGACTAAAAAATGTTTCATAATATTTAAAATATTGTCTAACTTGTAACCTTACAAATTCATGCTATAGATAATAAATATTAAGGCACAAAAACAAGTATAATTTAATTATTATTGTATATTTATACTTATATGATATCATATTTTATCCCTTATCAATATTTTTGCATTACATATTATATATGTGTATCTATGTATATGGACACACAAAAACATGAATGTATCCGTGCTGTACCCATTTTCTAGTTTTTTAAAATTAGCCGTATGCCCATGTCCGTATCGTGTCGTACCCGTATCACGTATTCGTGTCCATGCTTCATAGTTGAGTACCCTTTACTATTAATGTATTTTTTTGTTTATTCTTTTAAAACTAAAAAAAATATTAGTGACAAAATGATGGTGATTTGTTTTCTTATTGACCTCATAGATAACTACTGCTGAAGCTGTTGAAGTTGCAAGAACTTTGGCTCTGAAAGAAGGATTGCTGGTAAACAAACTTGGTCAATGATACAGAAGAGTAGTTTCTTTTGATTTCATCTCTTTGAAGGATAGGATTGCTGTTATCCATCTCTGAAATATTTGATCATCTTAAATAAATCATGCATCTGTTTATCACTGGTTTGAATTTTTTCCAACTAAGATACCATCATATTTCCAGGTGGGTATTTCTTCAGGGGCTGCTGCGGCTGCAGCTATCCATGTGGCAAAAAGGCCTGAAAATGCTGGAAAGCTGATAGCGGTAAGGAGCATTTCCTATCCATTTATTTACACTGTCTGTTTGTGCTGAATCTGAATGCTAAACATTATATTTACTAAAAGAATTTTTAGTATTTACTAGCGAACATATCACATTGTATTGTCAATTGGCTCTTTGGGAATTGTGCTTCAAAGACGATAACCACCATGTTCTCTTTGCAAGGGGTTTTCTAGTAGTTTAGTCCTTATATTTCCATAGGCCTACTGTGTTGCTTTAGCCCCACCATGGTACTCTATAGCCTCTGTCCGCAAAGATTACTTCAAAGGGAATTCTATTTGCACTAGGATCACCTCCAGATTTGGACCCTCCAGTTCATTTTGCTTTGATTTCAAGGATGATCCTCTAGAATATTCTTAGATCTGGTATCTTAATCAACCAGAACCAAATATGTTACTATCCCCAAGTAGAGAGCAGTTGAAGAGTATATAGGAACAAGTAGTGTGCCAAAACGATATGAGAATTTAAGTTCTATGCTTTAAACGTTATTCAAATATGACAACACATGAGCAAACAAAGACAACAATGCAACCCAAAACGCCAACTAGTAATGTGGTTGTCAAGGTAGAGAGAAGACCATATACCCAAACTAGGGGTGTCTCCTGTTGAAGCTGGGATTTTACCACCTTCTGGGTGCGATTGGGTTGATTTGTTGTGATGATTCGGAGCCACTATTTTAAATCTCAGCCGATGCATCGGTATATCATCCGAAATACTGGTATTTTACCCTAAACGATACGATAAGTATAAAATTTTACCGGATATCATTTTGAACCGATATGGGCCTATATATGACCACATGGCTAATATATCGGTCGATATCCGAAATAAATATATCTGATATATCGCCATGTAACGCATTTGAGGAACTTCTACAAATGTAGATAGGCTTCTACAAAAAGTAAGTATCCCCTTATAAGTCTATTACTCTAAACTTACTTTAAGTAGTTTCATATATTTATGTAGGCAATCACATGTATATTCTTCATCCGGTATGACGTCCAAAATGATGTCCGGTATTTAGTATCATATCGCGATATATCACCTAGTATTCAGTATATAATTTTGCCGACTGATATATCAACGATATCCGATATTTAAAAAATTGTTCGGCGCGCGCCTCCAACTGCATACACCGAACCCTCGCGTTCGTCACTCATAACTTTTGGCCGACGAGATATTGGGTCCTACCTCGTCTATTGCACGAGTCTTACCTCGTCCAACAGTTTGAGCCGGCCCAACCGTGGAGTCCGCATGTTTTGGTAACTCTTCTCCTACAAAATAATTAACACCAAATAAACAATTAGAAAACGTGAATGGTGTAGTATCTATCTTTGTAAATAAATTGATACTAAAGATATAATGATGATATGTACCGTCATTTGAGAATTCAAGATCTCCTTGAATAAGGATCCTTGTGATTGATAACCCCAAAAGGTATTGGGTTTTGAAAAAGGTTGGTATTTTAAAAGAAAATGAAAAATAAAAGGACCCCCTGCGATAACGAAAAATGATAAGAAGGTACTCTTGCGATAAGAGTCCTTTGAGTTTGATGCTCAAATAGTTTCGAATAGTGGTCTTGAAATATAGGATTTTCACGAGAAAATTAAATGATGCATATGAATGAAATGCAAAAGGAAAAGAGTTGAGAAAGCTTCTCTATTTTCGGATTTGGCATTGAGCTTCTAGGATTTGTTTACGAAATCGTGCACAAATTGAGTTGGATGCCGCGGTGTTCGGAGCCTTGTGAAGATAATGAAGGGCTAGTGAGGAAAAACTTTAGGAATTATAGGAATTCTATCCTATATTTTGTGGCTCCTTCAGAGTTTTTGAGAGCATGCAAGGCTACCGTAAGATGAAGAGGTGATGAGTATTTATCGGAGAACTTGCCCTCGTTCACTCAATAATTTGGACGGAAAAAGCTTAGTAAAATATGTAACCTTCTTTTAGCCCATCCCTTGTCTCTCTTCAAAAGTCAAAGTGCATTCTCTGCCAACCACCCATGCTAGCCCATCTTGATTGGTCTAGTTGCCTAGTGGTCAACTTGCACTTGTTGGGATGTTAAGTTAGAGTGCTAATGAACTAGTCATTTGGAGACAACCCATTTTGTTTTACTTTATGAAACTAAGAGCAAGGCTACTGCCATAATCTTTGCATGAAAGAATCATAGTTATTCCATTTGTTTGGCATGGCAAAGGCACTCACATGAAAGGATTAAGAGCGCAACCAACATTCATTCTTCTTATCAAAATTTCTAATATTTGTTTTATATTTAATAGCTTGAATTCAAGTTCCAATGAAGAATTATAGTTATGCCATTAGTATCATATAGGCAGGTGTAGGGATGGCATTTTAACTTTATAGTAGACTTCAAATGTCTATCTTGATGGCAAGAAAAGTATCTATGAAGTTCATCATAAGTCGGACTAGGAAACTTGCGAGGCAAGCAATTTTAATTATATGTTTATGTTCTCGATTATAAATGCTAATTTCTTGAAATCTTAGTTTCTATTCAGTTTAACTTTTGAAACTCTGATTATTCTTATTGACCATTTATTATTTCTATTTTAGATATTTAATTATTTTTTAAAGTTATTTCTATTTTTGATAATTTTACATTATTATTATTTATTTTTACGCTGTTATCATTTAAGTTTTGAACTTGTTTAATTTTACTAGTCTGATCCTAGTCACGAATATTGTATCTACATCTCTCTTATTTATATAACTTTGGAAAAGTACATAATTATATAAAAGACCCTTATATTAATATTACATAAAAATAATTTTACTACTCTGATACTCTCCCTCAAAATGCAGTTTAGATGTTAATCATGTCTAGCTTGCTACAAAGAAGAGAGTTTTTTTTGGACAAAACATTAGTAAAGATCACCAAGCTGGCAATGAGATGTTGCAAACAAACTGACTATGATGTTGCATTATCGTGTCTCTGATAAAGTGACAATCAACTTCAATATGTTTTGTTCTCAAGAAAAATTGTATTATTGACAATGTATATTACATTTTGATTATTTTAATGTATCACCATCGGCTTGTCATGGGAAGGTTTTTAATATCAGAAATCATAAAGTTAGCTATAATGGTCTAGATGCCATCTATTTGATAAATATAACGTGCATGAAAAAGTATGAAATAGCATTCAAGAATAAAATACATTTGCACAATGAGAAAAAATAAATAATGATTTACAAATAAAATTAGGTAAAATTTCAATCATAGTTAAATAGCATGATAGGCTTACTACTTCGAATTGGATGAATTGAAGCAAACACGAAAAGATGAAATCATTACCCATTATAAGTGCAAACTTTGAGTTTGAGAGACTTATGTGCAAATGTAAAGCATACGCATAAGAAGTACGACACATGGAACTCGATATGTAGATATAACAAAAAGATAAAACATAATATTCTAATTCTCAACTTTTCCAAAGATTAACATAGATAAACAGAAAATAGAAAAAAAACATCATGATGACCCATAATTTTTATGAAACATAGGTTTTACAAAGTTCATCAGTTAATGAGATCATAATATAAAAACAAACAAAAGCATCACAAATTGTTCCAAGTTTCTAACAATGACAATCAAGCAAAACTAAAGTCAAACAAAGAACCAAGTCTTAAACAAAGTTACATTACACCATAAATCATAAGTAGTTAAGTGACAACAGAAACAGAAAGACCAATTCCCAAATTTCTCAATTCTAATCCTTATTTATCTCTTGTCCCTCATGTTGTTCATGTTCTGAATTAGATGTCGAAGTATCCTCCTTTAATGAAGCTAATTAGCTAATGACGATGAATCTGATGATGATCCTAAATCTTCTTCCTCGAGCAAAGGCCTCATCTTTTTTGATGATGATGTGGTGAGGCTGGCGCCATAAGAATTTTTGCCTTCCTATCAAGCTTTTAGCTTTTTTTTGTCCTTGGTGTTGGATCAATACTCATGGATATTTCAACTTGACCTCATCATTATCATCCTCACCTTAATCACAAGGAGGTGCGTTCATTGGGTTTGGAGGCATCATATATTCGGTCACCATGCCTTTCTCTATGTTACAAGTTAGATGATCCCTCTTTCTATTGGAAAATTTTCTTTTTTGAGAATTGAATTTGACATAAACTAGTCATTTAATGTTTTATGACCTAGCGTATTCCACTTCTTAGTGAATCTGGGTCATCAAGTTAGATGAATTCAATTCTATCATGATTATGACTGAGTAGCATAAATAACTTAAATAAAAAATTGGCTAGATTGCGAGCTAGGAGCGATCTGAAAACAACTCCAATTCCTTTCACATTTAGATTGGATACTAATCAATCCCAAATCCTTATAACCATTTTTTTAAAAATCTGGTGTGCCCTCTTGAAATTGTCACCAATTAACTAAGAAACAACAATTCCAGTAATATTAAGAAAAACTAGTTAAAAGTTTTAATATTTATCTACTAATAGACTATTTTTTAATAAATGTTTTATAGTAATGAATTGTTATCCTAGATCAAGAGAAGTATTTTTTTCTTATCCTCCGAGCAGTTTCTATTCTGAAGTCTTGGCTTGATTTTGATGGAGTGGCAATTGTGAAATAATTTTCTTGCATTTCATAATCCATTATATGCTTCTTATGCATGCATTATATGAATCCATCTAAGGAAGCTCTATTTTTCTTAATATCATCCCGTTGATAATAAGGAAAAGGATTTTAGTAATGAGTTGTCATATGCAAAAAGGGTCTTCAACTTAACATCCCATCTTTTATCAATTACTGGTTATATTAGATGATATTTGTTCTTTATTCTTGAAATTCAATGCAATTTCATTGTTGCACATCTCGAAGCATCGTATATCCATCTCATCAATAAAAAATTACGATTAGCTATTCAAAGAACTTTTACTAATGGCTCAAAAAATATTCAATGCAAACACTAAATTTTCCAAAATTGACTACTATTAATAATTCCACACGCCTGCACAGTTAATAAAGGTGTTTTATATAATTGCATAAATAACAAAAAACATGTGAACTAAAACCTTAAATTAAAATGATTCATTATAATACAATATATCATATACCCCTTGTGATAGGGACATCTCTCCAGCATAGTGATTCTATACCAGGAGAAGTCATCACACCCTTTCAGTAGGTTCGATTAGGGTTTGAAGACTCAAGTTATATTGGACCGGTTATCCTAGTCATATACTTTTAATTATAATTTTTTATTATTAATTTCTTATAATTTATTTTAGCCCCATATCGGTTGTATTGGGATTCTCTGTTGATGTAGGCCTATTTAAGACCAAGACTAGTATTGAATTTCTCAATTTTAGATGAATTAAAAATTGCTTTGAAAGTTTTGTAGCCTGTGTGCTTGGGTGAGAAACCCTAGGGAGAGAATTTCAATTTGTGTTTGTTCTCTATCATCTTAGTTTCAGAGCTTAAAATATTGAATTCTTCTTAAACAAAAAAATCCACAAAAATTTCCCCTCCAAAAAAATACAAACCCTACTTTTCTCTCTCCTCTTTTCTCCCCAGGCTGCGCCGTTAAAAAAAAATTTTACAACCCGATTCATCAACGATCAATCGATTCGGCACCTTCTTGCGCTCTAGAATCTTGTGCTAAAGTCCTTTTACGATCCTTTCGGATCTAAAGAAGATCACTCTCCTTGACCGACCATTGGAATTTGACTGAATCAGAAGATGAAGTGAGTTCGATTGAATAAGAAGACGAAAAATCTCACCATCAACATCGACGTCTGTTGCAAGATCAAGATCTGATCGCACCACCATCGAGTAGCACCAACGAGCCCTCTCTCCTCATCGCATCGCTCTGACATCACTCGACCCCTGAGATCACCGTCAGCGATAACATCGCTCTTTGACCATTATCGACCAAGCAAAAGAGCAATTCCCCTGGAGATTTCTTCGACTTCAACTCACAACGACGCCGCTCAAGATCTCCACTGCCTCGATCTGAGCGCCGCATCACCGATCAGAGCGCCACATCACCACTTCGACCTGCATCTCATTTCGACTTCGTCGGAACCCGACAACTTCAACTTTGATTGCAACTCTCGACTTCAACTTTGATTGCACAAATTCATTGTCGCATCGCTACTGAAACGCTATCGTTATCGTCCCCATCATCTCCGCCATCACCGCCATCATCTTCATCAACCTTATCCAGCGTTTACAGGCTTATTTGGGTTCAGGAAATTTGGGTTCAAGAAGGCTATTTGGATTTAGCGCCTATGTCCCTATTAACTACCAGAAAGGCTATTTGGGTTTAGGAAGGAAAGATCCAACCCGACCCATACCCGTATCCACCACAAGAAAGGACAAAATCCGGGTTTAAGTTAATAAACGTGATTGCTATAGTGAAGTCCGCTTGCTACAGTATTGGATGTAGAAGCCCAACAAATCGGCAAGCAACACAGTTTGTTTACAGGCTTGAACTTTCGCATCCAACGTTTGATTTTGGGCATTTTTCGAGTCACTGTGTTCGTGGAGATGAAAGCCTTGCACTTGCAACCTCGATCAATCCCGATTCAGTCCAGATCGACAGGATTTAGGTATAGCTTCCCTTGATTGAAAATTTTGGTACGACTTTAATTCTGTCACTTTAATTTCATTGATTATCTTGTCTACTAAATAGTGAGTTTGTATCTAATTAGCCTTTATTTGCACATCTCAGTATTAACTTAAAGACTTGTTAATACATAATGGGCATCAAAATTTTACATAAATTAATATTTTACAAAATATTGAGATCTTAATTGCAAAATTATTACATCATAGTCTCTATTTTGAACTTTTAAGCTTGTTGGCAAATTCATTTGCCGTATTGTGCGCATTGCTTCACTAATTTGTTGTTAATTCTTCACATCGTCTGGATCATCCTCCCGATTGCATTAGAGTTTATTAGTTGCATATAGAATAGTAGGTTGCATTTATTACAAAATTAAAAAAAGTATATATTAAGCATTTAGAAAGTAGGAAAAGTAGCTGTGCATGTGTAGTCATAGTGGTAGAGTTTACAACCCAAATAAATCCAATATAGACATGGATCTTAATACTTCTTCGTCTAGTATCACCGCACCAACAAATTACCTTATTCCTAAAATTCTCAAAACATTTAAGGAAATTAAGGCCCAAATGAACACTTTAGGTCAGAGAATGAATATGTTAGAGGTTGAACATCGTGATCGAGATCGTAATGAAGATCGTCAACTCAACCAACGCCAAGAGGAGAGAGCCAACAAGAACTACGATCGATACGATGATGATGAACGATATTTGAAGAATATCAAATTGGACATATCAAACTTTGACTGTCGCTTAAACCCACAATATTACCTTTATTGGGTAATGAGTGTAGAGCGTTACCTCAAGTAGTATGAGATGTTTAAAGAGCGGTGAGTCCTTTTTGCTGCTATGAAATAGGTGGGATAAGCGGGACAATATTGATCAAATGCTGAAAGGCTAATAGCGCTAAGGAGGCAAGAACTGATTCGAATTTGGGATGAGATGAAGGCCAAATTGAATCAAAAGTATCTCCCAATTACTTTTCAGGATCAATAGCTAGGCAAAAGGAGTAGGCTTACAGAAAGAACTCACTCTGCTGCTGATTATATTGAGAAGTTTGATGAGTTTTTGACCTTGAAACGAGTTTGTTTGTCGATGAATCTCCCATGATGACTCTCTCTAGGTTTAAATCTGGCCTTGGTGAAGATCTCTGTAGAAAACTCTTTGCAAGAGTTGTTAGTGTTTTAACACACGTCTATCAGATAGTTTAGGACTTAGATGCTTCTCGAGGATCTTATTATCTACGAGGTTCAGATTATAAGAGCCAGGGTGTTGAACCTACTCTAGATAGTCCCAGCTCAAAACCAATCCTAACAGTTCTGCTTCGACAGGAGATCTCAAGGGTAAGGGCCCGCTGAGAGCATACCCAAGACTAACTGTCACGCGCCGCTTCCCAAAATACGTGAAAACGGAGTCGCGACGAGAGTCGGCGACGTATATACGCGAGAAAAATACCCCACGCATATACGCTAAGACTAAAGTAACCTGAACAAGCTATATAATTACTATGATAAATCAATATCACTTAATATGACATATAAAGATCTAATACAATGATAATAGATGAATAAAGGAAAAAAATGGCAACTGGATACGATAAGATAGAATCAAGAAATAACATGAATAAAAGAGGAAGAATACCTATAATTAAGAAAAGATAGACTCTAGCTCTTCGTAACGCATGTAATCCTCTCTAAATATCTGATCAGCAATAAATAGGCACGAATCTGGATATGCAAATTCAGGGAGTCAGAACTCTTAGTGAATGTGTGCACATAACATGTGAGCAAATAAAGAAAATATATATACTGGAATAAGAAAATGCATGAATAAAGTAAATAAACAGTAATGTGGATAGCACACAGTAGAGTATGTGTCCAGTCAGGTATTCAATCAGGTGTCTATCATGATCTATATATCAAGCGGGTAGAGTAGTTAGTACTAGAGTCGGATGTACATTAGGTCATGAGTATAATCAGATGTCTATAATATCATGCATGTATCAGGTGTTTACAATCAATCACAGTACATTATAAACAGTTTATTATTATTATATCAGCAAACACTAATTGCCACCTGTAATAGACGCATTCCATACTACGCCTATCACACGTGTCAATCGAGATCCTAAGTTATTGAAACTGATCGGTTAGAGATATTGTCCATGCTTTATGTGGGTCCCGTATATACCCGGGACCAAGACCTAGACTCCTAACGCTGAACCAGGACCTACCGCAAGGTAGTCAGGTAACATGTAATAAGAACAAGAACAGGATTAAGGTGTCAGTCTCCCTACTGAAACCCTACAGTGGAATTCTATTTCGGCTGCGCAACCTATATCCTAGGTCTACCCAAAATACAAACGCTGTCTCTTCCATCAATTTTTTTAATCCCAGTATAAGTTATTTAATATTAGGTTATTTAGATATCAAGATTATTTAATGTACATATTACCTAGACCACTGGGATAACTCAGTGGATAACAATGTCAACATGTGTAATCAGGATACCGGTATAACAGAATATATAGTGTCAGTGAACAGATACCGGTATAACAGAACATGTAACAAATATAACATTATTAATAGCAACTGTAATAACATGGACATTATAGTTATCATGTAGATGCCAAATTAGTCAAGTTTCCTAGGTAAATTATGATATTCAGGATGAGTAATGACCTGCTTGCATGAATAGAATAATCCAGTTAAAGTATACAATGAACTCAGATTCTCAAGGTCATCCATATATCCACCCTCTAAGTTACCAATAAGTAAAGTCGATCAATAGCTGCCATAAAACTCCGAACATGTAATATAGTCACCGATATCAATGAAATCACTCTCATAATAACTTTATCTCCAATAACTGAAGTAGTCAAGACCAAATCATGAATATCCAACTAAACTCTCACTTATTTTATCATCAATAAGAATAAACAAATCTACTGATAATGCCACTCAAATATCACTTATATAACACCATCATGAACCAATCCAATGCAAGATTTAGATCTGACTATAGTTAAATTTCATCACTAATAGTTTCAATCCTAATTAAGATCATAACTAAGGAGTGGGACATCCATACCTCGATATCAATAAACATAATTACTCAGATAACTTATCAGTGAATATGTCCAAATAAAATACTTACAACTAATAATTCAAAGTCAGTATTATGTGATAAATCAAAATCATGGTAAGTTATTCTCCGTATGATCAAAACCCAGCTATTATTAATCTCATCTTAATGCGATTCAAGATCTCATGTAAATCTCAAGTTGAAATCCAAGCATCAAGAGAAAATAATCTCTTAAATAAGGTAACATCTTTTTTAATCTATTTTTATTATCCAAATGAATTCTCGTCTGAAGCATCATCAAATAAATGTCCGATAAATACCTCAAATGAGTCTACAAATATGAACTAGGCCAATCTCAACATCAATCCAAGTCATAGTCTAAGGTGTACGACAACTAGCTTAGAATCAAAAATAATAAATCCTTCACACATGCAATGATACTGATAAAAACTCATATGAATTAACTAAATAGAATGAGCACTCGCCGATGTTTAATGAAGGAATATATGTAATCACTCTAGTAAAATAAGTCAGATGATCACATGAAATAATACCAGTAATCATACAGGTAAAATAAAACAGATGGTCACATGAAATAAAGTAAGTAATATATATATTTAACAATGGTGCATGAGAAAATAATACAAGAGCAAATACTCACAAGTATCGTCTCAGTAAATTTTAATAACGTAATTACATAACAAAATAAAATCATTTATCACAAAATTCTTGTTTAATTGAAGGAAGAAAAGAACACTCACCTGAACTCGATCCCAAATTCCAAACACTGAAATCATAAGACCCTGATAAATCTACATTGTTCATTTCAATAAAAATTGTTAGAATTTTTAAAAAAATGTTCTACTTGAGAGTTATAAGGGATTTTAATCTTGATTAATTGGTTTGGGGTGGGAATATGATCCTCTAGGTCTAATAAATTTAATAGGTTTAATTTAAGCTAATTTATAATTTTTTATTGGATTTTTAATAGGTTTTAAACCATTAAAATGCTTAATAGGTCTGAATTTACCATTAAGAAAAATGACTTTAAAGTGGGTGATTTGAGTTATTTCATGTTGCTATTAGTCTTTAAGATTTTTATCATAGAAAGTAGAAAAATTGTAGACTATAGTTTATATTTTTTTTCCATTTTTTCTTTTTATTTTTATCTGATTATTTTAGTATGCAATTCTTCTTTCATTCATTCTTTCTTTTCCTTTTTTATATTTATCCAGCAGCCCAGGCCCAGGCTGGACCAGGCCTAGGACTGGTCCCGGATTTTTTTTGAACAGGGCACAAGTCCCTGTGCTGTGGCCCAGCCTGCCTGACCCGGGCCAGGCTTGGCCTAACCGGGCCAGGCCAGTCCTGGTCTGGGCCAGCCAGGCCAGGTCTGGGGTCTGGCCTGGGCTGCACAGACGTGGCTGGTTTGTGCAGCAGGCAGTTCAGTTTTTTTTTGAAATCCTTTATTTTAAAATTTTGAAAAAATTATGTAAATTAAAATTATGGGTTGGTATATTCTACATATATTTTAGTTGGATTTGTGGCTGGGTTTTGATATATAAAAATTTATGAATAATTATGGTATAGACATGATTTTTAATAAACTATTTATATCAAATAAATTGTGAGAAGATAGATTACTTAGATTTGATCTCTCCTAGCATGTTCCTCAATTTCTGCACTTCGATATTCTTTTTCATTCATGCTCTGCTTAAGGAGAAAAGAAAGAAGGAGGTGTAGAGAGTTGGGTTATGGTTATTCTTTTGAGGTAGAAAAGAAGTAGTTTAGGCTTTTTATAAATTATTAGGGATTTTAAAAATCAATATTTCAGTTAGATTCAAACTGCTTAACTTAATAGTTTTTAAAAATCATTTAACCTCTATTGTTTATAAAACAAAAATCATTTAACATATAAATATATATTTATTTATTTTTCACTTATTTGTTTGTTTATCTTTTATTTTATTAATTTAAAAATGTAAATATTATACTAAAAATTATTTACTTATTATGTAAGGATGTGAGTCTATTAATGACTTGCATATGTGAGTCTATTAATGACTTGAATCCAAGCTATTTATTTCAATAGTGTGTCCACCTGAACAGTGAACAACTTAAAAGTTTGTTCATTTTGTCTACTGCACACAAATGAGTCCGCGCCTAGTTTTTATCCAACTTTTGAATTTTCTGTCCACTTTGAATATTTCTGTTTTCATATTGTAAAATTTGTCCAATTACTTAAATTTTTGTCTACTTTTGACTATTTTTGTCCACTTATTGCCACGATATTTAATTTTTGTCCAATAATACTGTGAATTTGTTTTCAAATAAAGCAAAATTCATCGCAAATAACAAATTCATCATTCATCCTAAAAAATCCTTACCAAAATTACTTCAAATCACAAATTATCTCAAAATTCATTAGAAAAATTACATTAAAATCACAAATTAATCATCTCAAAATCACAGTTTAACTCAAACCCACAAATTAACTCAAAAGCCTCCTCGGGTCCAACTTGTCGTCGCTCCAGATCGGTCCGTTATCGGCAGGGAAGATCGCCCCAGTTTTTCCCCTTTCTATCCACGCACATCATTTTCTGTCTTTTTATATATTTCTATCCAACTTTCTCTCTTTCTGTCCACTTTAGAGTTATGGACAAATCTCACAGTTTGGTGGACAAAACAGAACATGGTGGACACTTTAAAAGTTTGTCTACTATGTCTATTGCACACATATGAGTCCTCGCCCAGTTTATCCAACTTCTTAATTTCATGTCCATGTTTGCCAATTTCTGTCATATATTGAACATTTTGTCCAATTTCTTAAATTTCTGTTCACTTTTGATGATTTATGTTTGCTTGTTGGATTATTTATCTAATTTCTTAGAATTTCTGTCCACCAGACAGGACAAACAACTGACCAGGATGCGTGGGAGGAATGCTAAAAGTGGTTGAAGTGGATAAAGTTTCAAACTGTTAAATTCACTGGATGGTGGACAAATCACAACATGGTGGACACATTGAAAGTTTGTCCACTTTGTCTACTGCACAAACATGAGCCCTCCGCCCAGCTTTGTTCATTTAAATTTTCTCTCTATTTATCCCAATTTCTACCTGTATATTAGAAATTTTATCTAACTACTTAAATTTCTGTCCACTTTTGAGTATTTCAGTCCACTTATTGGAAAATTTGTCCACCAAATTGTGTAATCTGTCTAAAATAGAGTAAAGTTCACCACAAATCACAAATTTATCACTCATCTTAAAAGATTATCAACAGAATTAACTCAAAATCACAAATTAACTAAAAATTCATTAGCAAATTTACATCAAAATGATCAAATTACCTCAAAATCATCAAATTACAAAATCATCACAAATCCAATTCAAATCACCTCAAAATTTCAAAATTATATCAAATCCCCTTAAACTGAAAATTACAAAATCTCATCAAATTACAAAATTCCAAAATTATAAATCTGTCTGCTGAAATTTCTGTCCAATTTTGATTAATTATGTCCACTATTGAAAAAATTTGTCCAGTATATTAATTTTTTGACTACCATCTAGTGAAATTTATTTATAAATAAAGTAAAATTCATCATAAATCACAAATTCATCACAAATCATTCATCACAAGTTTATCACTCATCCACAAAAACAATCAGCAAAATTATCTCAAAATCACATTACGTATAGAAATTATAAAGATAGAAATTAGTTAATTTATTAATAATCAATAAATATATAAGGTTGCCCACTATTTTGCCTATAAAAATTAAAGAAAATAAAAAGATAAAATTACGAAACATAAATTTCTTTCTAACTTCCTCTATTTCGACCTTCATAATTTTTATCCAACTCATAAATATAAAATTACAAATTTGAGATTGAGGACACTTATTCTGTGCTCTCAGTCTCTCTTGGCTCTTCTCTGATGATTTTCTTCTCCAAAGTCAACTCCTTCGATCCATTCCACAGTTTCAAACCCCCAAAAACTCCAAAATGGTGAAACCCATTGAAAGAAAGAACACAGAAACACAAAAAGTCCAAAAATGCACAAAAGATTAAATAAATGTTTGCCAAAACCCCCTAAAAGTAACAGCGCAGAAGGTTCAAAATGGTGAAACCCTTTGAATAATAACCCAAAATAAAACCTACTCATTTCCCAAAATCTCATCTTTTGAAGACCCAACAGAAGCAAACGAGCTCGTCAGATGTCGCCGGATCTCAGCTCGTTCTCGCCGGATCTCGCCGCCAAATGCCATCAAACCAAGGCGGTCTCACCGTCCACAGATTTAGCTGGATCAGAGCTCGAGACAAAAATCAGAGCTCTAGACAGATAGAAGCTCGAGCTCGAGACAAAAATCAGAGCTCTAGACAGATAGAAGCTCGAGCTCGGAGGCTCTGCTCGCCGGCGAGGATCTAGGACTTGAGGATCTAGGGCTCGGAGGCACTGCTCAAGCTCACCGCAGTCGGATTCTCGCTGGATCTCGGTGAGCTCGAAGACAGAGCTTACTGTGGTCCTGCTCTTCTTCTTCCCTCCCCCTCTCTATGTGTGTGTGTGTGTTAATAATTGTACACAGAGAGGACTGTTTGACAACAAGGACATTTTTGACATTCAACTGTTCACGTGTGTCCAGTTAACAATACCCAAACTGGTATTGAAGGACATTTGGCAAGCTTTTAAATAGTGAGGAGTTTTTGACAGTTCCATCTTTTCTTGAAGACCTAAAAGCAATATTCCCTTCTTTTCAACACGAGCCTATCTAATAATATTCAGATTAGATTTCTTTCCTTAATAAATATAAGTGGAAAAAAATCTGACATCCCCTAATATTGTTGATATTCTCGGCAGTTGGCAGAAAAAATTAATTTTATTTCTCTTTTTCCTTGGCGTTGATGGCTTGAAGAAACAATTGAGCAGATAATAAGTCAAAATCAACTTTTTATCATTAAAATTAAGAAAAATCAATAGGAATCGTAGATCTTTCATCTAGCTCCTATAAGTTCTAGTTCTCTGCACTTCACCCTGGTGTGTGTGTGTGTGTGTGTGTGTGTGTGTGTGTGTGTGTATAATATCTAATTTCATGTATAAACTTTTAGTTATAAAAATATGATGTTTTAAATAAAAATTGTATCTTTATTCTTTAATTTTTAGGCAAAATCGGTAAATCATGAAAAATAAAGGTATCTTTGTAAACAAACGAAAAGGTCATGAGAGTTCACACACTGATGCATCAACACCCTCAAATGAGCGGGTTGCTTCCCTTGAAGTCTCCACATATTGAATCAAGTTGTTTGATCCTTTTAATCTTAAGAAGAGTATGCCATTTCATGATTACCGGACCTTCTAAACATGCAAGTGTTGATTGATATTGATCTTTGTTCTTTAGAAGGAGATCAGAGACTTTGACGCCAAATAACGATTGTCCTATTAATCAAAGAGATGAAATTTGTCTCATCGACATCAGGCTTTGAAAATTAAATTTAAAACATGGCTAGAATATTCTCTAACGAAGGATGCAGCTTATTGCGTGCTTTGCTTTTTCGTTAGCAATTATTCACTGGTTGTCCAAGATCAAACACTTTCACTGTTGAAGGATATCACAATTGGGATAAAATTGGTGAGAAAGTGCGTGCATTCTTAACATATGTGAGAAAGAATCCTAATTCACCATATCAAGTAGCTGAACAGGCATGCAGGAATCTCATGAATCAGCATCAACACATTGGTAGAATGGTCAGTAAGCAAGATTCTAATCAAATTGAGAACAATAGGTAGCGGTTCAAAGCATCCATAGATGCAATTTGGTGGTTTAACTTTTCACATGTGTGGTTTTAGAGGCCATGGAGAAAGCTTGGACTCCAAAATTGAGAACTTCATTGAGTTGATCAAGCTTTTGACGTCATGCAATGAAAAAGTCGATGACATTGTGCTGGAAAATGCTAAAAAGAATGCAAAGTATACATCTCCGCAAGTTCAGAAACAAATATTACAAATTATTGCAAATAGAGTGCAAAAAATAATTTGTGTAGATGTTGTTGCAAAAGTTTGTATTATAGTGGATGAAACTCGAGGTGAATGTAAAAGAGAACAAATGGGTCTTGTTTTAGGATTTGTTGATAAAGAAAATTTGTGAGGGAAAGCTTTTTAAATTTGCTGCATGTTTCTAAAACATTGACTTTAACTAACAGTATGTCTAAGGTCTTTTCTCATCACAATCTTTGTATTTATGTGGTTAGGGATATAACAGTGCGGTAATTTGCGTGAGACTAGAATGGGTTAAAAGCACTATTTTTGGTGGATTGTCCGTTTGCATATTATATTCATTGCATGGCCCATTGGTTACAGCTTGCATTAGTGGTAGCATGTAGAGAGGTTATTCATGCGCATCAACTTTTTTCTGACTTGACATTCAAGTCAATATCATTGGCGTATCTTGCAAGCGACATGATGTTACAAGCTGCTCAGGCTACTGAAATTGCCACATAAGAGATTAATGAGCTTGGGACTGAAAAAGGACTAAATCAAATTGGTACTTTACAATGGGCTGGGGATACTCATAGGGTTCTCATCTAAGTTCCATCATAAACCTTTTGAAAGTGTTTAATGCCACTTGTATAGTTTTGGAGAATATAACAAAGAAGGGAATGACATTCCTCAAAGAGGAGATGAAGACACAACTTAGAATAGAGTAGCGTCATTTGAGTTATATCCATACTACATCTAATTTGAGAATTAAATGGGGATGGCTGATGGTTTACGCTAAGCTTTACAACATCAATCTCAAGATATTTTAAATGTTATGAATTTAGTTTCCACCACGAAAATGCTTATTTAAAATTTTAGAGAAGATGGATGGATTTTATTTTTTAACAAGGTAGAAACATTTTGCAAAGTGCATAATATAGAAATTTCAGACATGTATACACAATATATTGTTTATCGAGGTTGCATGCGAAATCGTGTTGATCATAAAACCGTTGAGCACTGTTATTGAGTAGATACTTTTACTGCCGCAATAGATACATAATTGCATGAGCTAAATATCAGATTTAATGAGCATATTATGGAATTGCGTAAGCTTAGCATGGCTTTAGATCCCAAAGATAACCTCAAAGCTCTGTCGAAGATATTTGTAGATTAGGCGAAAAAATTTATCCTAAAGAATTCACCAAGCAAGAAAAACTAATGAGTTAGAGTATCAATTAAAGCACTACAAGACGTCTCTCAAGATTCAAACTGGCAAAATTTCATGACAATGACAAAGTCTGTCGAGGTTGATTGGATCAGAGAACTAGGAAAATTTCCCTTTTTTTGACGGATTACTTTTTTTGATCTTAATGCTTCTCATTTCTACGGCTAGTATCCATTGAGATTGTCATACACTAGCTTCACAATAAAATGGAGGATGAATTTTTGCGAAACTATTTAATAGTATACATTGGAAAGGGATTGCTCAAAAATTTCTATGGGCTTGATCATTGATCAGTTTGGTAGTTTGAAAGAACGTTAGTTGCTCTTAAATAAAGTAATTTGTATACTTCATTTATTTATTTTTTATTTATATTTTGATTTAGCCTCACCAATGAGTAATTCCTGACTTTGTCCCTAAAGAGGAGGTGAGATTTGGTTTTGGGATTGGATAGATTTATGGATTGAGTGGTGATGAGAAGAGGATGAGGTGGTACATTGATGATGGGTAGGAGAAGGTATGGTTTTTCATTATGGTTAGAATTTTTGTAGTAGTGACAACTTTGAGTAGGATTAGTGAAATTAATTAAATTAAAAATGATTATTGGTGGTTATGAATAAGAGAGAAGTTAATTGAATAATTCAGACTTAAGGGGTCATATGATCAGCAAATGACTCCTTTTGGACTAAAAAATTAACCTCGTCCCCTTTGGAGTTAATTGCAAAAAGTTATAATATGAGGGATTATTTGCAAATTTAATGTTAGTAATGGGGGATTATGTGCAATTTACCTAATATTCGTGTAAACTGAGTGCACACTACAACCTTCCCTGAAAAGGAGATCACTCAAGTAGCTTTTTATTGTTCTAAAAATGGATATTAGAATCTCTAGACAAACCCTGAGACTGTATTTTGACAAGAATAGTGGAACCAAAAAATAAAGTTTCAAATATCAGATTTGATTTTTTTCACATCGAATAGCGAATATCAGACGATATATTGGGGATATGGGATCAATATAGGATGTCCATGTCGAGCATTGTGTGTGTATTTTGAAATATATATATAGCTTTTTTTTAGATATAAACTCTCCAAATCTTTGGCATTTAGAAGTTTACCCCCAAATCTTTGACATTAAGAATGTACTCTCCAAATCTTTTAGATCTTTAAAGTTTACCCCTCTTCTAGAATAAAAATAGTAAAAGAGAATATTCTGTTTTGATTCTGTTAACTTATCTATTTTTTGAGGAATGACTAAATTATCCTTATTTAAATGAATAAATCATTTTACCCTAACTTAAGCTATAGATTGATCACTTCTACCTATTTCTTCTCCTTCTCCGCTTCTCTTTTTCTCTCAAACCAAACATATTTTATTTCATTCATTAGTCATAAAAATTTCTCATCGAATCAATTCCATACCCCATAAGAAATTTGGGGGAAAATCCAAAAAATTAGAGTGAGATTTCAGAGAAAATTTAGAGGAATTTTAAGTACCAAGAGGGGGGAAAGAGGGAGAGGAGAAGAATAAGATGAAGAATGAAGAGGGTAAGGGGATATAAGAATTTTAGGTTAATAGAATTATGCTTAGGTCATGTAAGAATAATGAAGAAAGGTGAAGAAGGAGAAGGATTTAAAGAGTAAAACACTTTTATTTCATTTAAAATCTAACTTAAAGTTAAACTTTTAAGATCTACAAAATTTAAGGGGTAAATTTATAATATCAAAGATTTGGGGGGTGAATTATATATATATATACAGAAAAATGTATATCAGCCAACAACTGAGAGTATCTCAGCCGGTAGTGACGTGGCGTAATATGGACCACAGAACTGGGTTATCTTTATACTGTCCCCGCTTTTAGAAATAAATAAAATTACTAAAAGACCCTTTTGGGTAATCTTTTATATACATGTATCAGATCTCTCTCGCCCTGTTATTTTTGATGTCGAGCCCCAATCATAATTCATACCTAGCAACCTCATCTCGATGCGGCCTCGCCCAGTTTTCTCTCCAACTGAATATGAATCCGGTCTCTTTAAGTGCAACTTCATCAAAACACGAAACGAATTTGAATACTTCTTTATTAAATTTTTTTCATACGTGATATTATGGATTTCAGGAATGTGACTAAGCTCGTAGTGGTCAATAAAATAATTTCTCAATAGTTTTAAAAGTGACCTTTGTCGCAGTCTACAATTATATATAGGATTGTATCATGTGAAACTCATAAACATGCCATTTTTTGTGCTTAATTTATATACAAATAAATTCTTTTTGCAGAATTTTATGATATGATCTGTAAGGATTTTACTGATTGCAAACAGAATCGCAGTTTACTTATTCACATGCCTCATATAAACGATCAAAATTATTTTACATGTGGCATGCGAGTACGGACTGCGACTATGGTCCCAATGCTTAACGATAGCATGTTGTAGATGAGTTTTTTACTAGGTTAAATGTAAAAACGGTGAGTAAGGATTGCGACTATAGTCGCAGTTTACTTATGATTTTATATATTTGTTCTTCACTGTGGCTGTTCTCTTTTTCACGCATTAGAAAAACTTTGTATTTGTATTACACACTGCATTGTAGTTGCAGTTTTTTTAATTTGTGATATACAGTGAAATATACTGATATGAGAGGATTGCGATCATTATCGCAGTATCATCTGTTTATATAGTTAATTTTGGACTGCGATCATGGTCGCAGTTTTTAACTTGATTGAATGTATAACGATCAAACTGTTTTTGTTAGGACTGCGACCATGATCGCAGTTTCATGTATCAATATAGTTAATTATGGACTGCGATCAAAATCGCAGCTTTTAGTTGAGAGTAATTATTATCTAAGTACTGCGACCATGGTCGCAGTTGAGATACAAAACTTATAACTTTTTAATAAAAGACTTACATTTTTTGTGTAGTAAATCATTATATTTCTTATCGTATAATAATAATATTTGCGTGCAATATATTAGGTCTGCGATCATGGTAGCAGTATTTATAAAACCACTCAGAATTCCTGTGATTACTGCGATGCATGAAAGAAACATACATTACATGTATTTTAAAATATGAAAAATCATTTTTCAGATAGAAGTAAATTTTATTTATAACATAATATGGTCAGAAAGAGACCTTACAAAAAAAGAGCATTAAAAGCTCTTAAAAGAAGACAAAAATAAGGTGAATATCAGAAGACTAGAAAGTTCTAGTCCTCATCGTCATCACCAACATATGCAGATTCGTCTTCATTCTCCTCGTCTTCCTCTTCACTATTTTTCTTCATCTTCTCCCTCGTCAATCGGCTCGCTGTCCTCTTCACTTTCTTCCTTTTTTTGAGGGTATTTGGTACGTTGATAAACTCCTATAATAAATCGTCTATATCAAGCTCTTCCGATTCGTGTCGAGAAAAACCTTTAGAGGATATGCTCAAAGAAAGCGTGCTTTCAGCGTCAGAGGACATGCTTTCATCAAACATGTCTTTACAAAGTGGCAAATGAATAAGTTCTTTCTCACTAGGCCCCATGAAAACTTCATCATCCTCATGAAGAGGAGGATCAGATAAAACAATATTTGATGTAGTGAGATAGTAAAAAGAGTGAAGTCTAGACTGTTATCAGATTCACTAGAATCTCCTGAAGAAAGAGGACCGGTGGGAGAATAATTAAAGTTGAAATCTGAGTCTTTAGAGGAAGAAGATGGAGAAGATATGATTCAAGAATGAATTGTTTCAGGAAGGTTGGAAATCAAATTGAAAAAGAAAAGCACAAATATTTTTTTAGATATGAGATATTTATAATATATTAGTTACAAGCACTATAAAAATGTTAATACTGTGAAACGACGTGAATAGTAATAATAAGTGCTATAAGTGACGGTTGAGTATTCGAAGAAGTGATAAAAGAAATTAAATATTTAATTGAAGCAGTTATGGTAGGAGAATTCAAAGAGTTCCCTTTTTTTTTCAGAGGTTTATTATGTGAACTGCAAATTAGCTTTTTATAGAATATTTTTTCTATATATTTAGATTTCGTATGGTGCACATCTTACTTTTAACGAGATTAATTTTAGTGCCTCTTTTTTTGAGATTGTTGCTGTATCACAGATGATAGGATATTAATTACTTCAATTAGGTTAGAGTAATTAATATAGTATTTTATAAGATATGATATACGCGGACTACTCTCACGGTCGCTGGGTTAATCTACTTTGTTAAGTCTGATCGTTGTTAGGACTGCGATTTTTGTTGCATTTTATAAACTATCAAATTTCTGTTACATATGGCATGCGAATAAGGACTGCGATTATGATTGCAGTGCTTAACGATAGCATGTTTCGTCTATTATTTCTTTGCGAATAAGGAAGGCGACTAGGGTCGCAGTCGTGATATAAGATTGGAGGTTGTGTTATATTAGTACTGCGACCTTGGTCACACTGCTAAAAGGTCTACGGTTAGGGTTGCACTTGTGATATAATATTGGAAGTTTTGTTATACTATGACTGCGATCATAGTCGCATTGCTAATATATTTTTTCGATTATATTTTTGAATGTATGTATATTGCGACCTTGGTCCCATTTGTAATATACATTGAGAATAAAGTATTTCTTAGTACCAAAATTGACCATAGTCGCAGTTCATTAAAGATTGTATGAAATATTATCCAACCAATTTGGAAATATTGTGGCAGTTACGAGAATATCAGATTTATAAAATATCTGCAAAATAAATCATTAACCATTATATTTCATTATTTTTTTACATCATACATTTGTAATACAAAAAAATATATGGCTGTCCCACATCAAATTTTATTTATTTTATTCATTTCAGTTCTTTTATTAAAGCTATATGAATTAAAAGTAACGCGAAAATAATACAAAAAGACTATATATTACAACTAATTTTTTAGGTTTCACGCATGTTTTTTACCTTTTTTGGCTGCTTGTTTTTGCTTATTATCTTGATCCAACTTTTTTCCTTTATATTTTTAGATGTAGGTGAATTAGAAAATTTATAACTGCAGATAAATTCAACAGAAAATTTTCTATAAATTACAAATATTTTCGGTAAAATTTTGTTGTGGATGAGTTTTTGCTAGGTTAAGAGTTAAATGGGGGTATTTTGGTCAACTTGATTGACGATTTTTTAGGTGGGATTTTTTGAGTTTTTTTAGCGCATACACTCTGCCACCGTTATGTGGCATAGATTGATCCACGTCACCGCCGGCTGAGGAACTCTCTCAGCTGGCAGCTGAGGTACATATACCTATATATATACCTATATATATATGTATATATGGGAAAATGGCAAAACAACTGACATAGGAGAAAATTTCCTCCTATGGCGCGTCAAAAACTCGAGTTACCACGAAAATTTCAAGGTAAACTGTTCAAACTAATCTTCATGTCATGAAATATATATAGATAAAAATTCACGAGTTTTTAGCATCGCTTACTTATGCATCAAGTGGGTAAAATTAACGATTTTTCTGCAATAGAACAAATGTGATCACTATGAGCAAACAAGATCTAAGCCACATGAATTTTCATACACCTATGTCTTAGGCAACAAAAATCATAATGTATGGTTGGATCTTGAAATATTATTGGGAAAGTCGAGTTTTGGATACACCATAGGAGAAAATTCTCTCTTATGTCAGACGTTTCCCCGTTTTCTCTCCCCCTTCTATATATACACTCTAGAAAAATGCACATGCCAAGGACACTTAAAAGTTATGCAAATTAGAATTATATATAAGGCCTGTTTTGTTTGCTGCAAGTGGGAGGAAAAGATGTAAGTGGAAAATGCAGAGGAAAAGATGAGAAAAATGTCAGAAATTAAGATCTGTGCAAGTTTTCCGGTTTTAGTTGTAATGTGAAAGTGTAAGTGGAAAAGTATATTGTGTTTTTCGATATTTGATTAGTAATGTGGAAGTGAAAATGGATAAGTTGACCACTTAGTTGAATACAAAATAATATTAAAATAAATATTAATTATGTAGTTTTTTTGAACTGTAATTAGTTGCAAGTGGGATTTACATGACCACAAAATTAACTGCTTTGAACTATAACTTATTACAAG
Organism: Agave tequilana; assembly: GCA_038442645.1. Classification (NCBI taxonomy): domain Eukaryota; kingdom Viridiplantae; phylum Streptophyta; class Magnoliopsida; order Asparagales; family Asparagaceae; genus Agave; species Agave tequilana. The sequence goes on from JAVJIF010017297.1 coordinate 84,795, forward strand.
TGAGATTTATGTGACCACAAAATTAATGGAGCACCCTGCAAGTGAGAAAATGGTAGTGTAAAAGGGAAAAGAGAAAAAGAAAAAGAAAAGGGGTTTTCCCATTTCATTTTTCCGGTTTCATACAAACACCGAAAGTGGAAAATGAGTTTTCTCAGTTTCGCTTTTCCCCACTTACGCCCCAAACCAAACACGCCCATAGTAGAAAAATGCACGTGCCTAAGGCATGTGAAGTTATGTAAATTAGAATTATTCCTAATCTAGGAATTTATTTATATTTATTTTAATAATTTATGAGCATTAACATAATATTGATTTATTTAACCAAAATAACAAAAGCAGTTCATTAAAATGTTAAGAGTAGAAATAAACGAATATTTAAGAAAATATTTCAATAAAAATTAAATACAATAAAAGAAATAATCAAAACAAAAAACTGAAAATGTAAAATTAAAATTTAATAAAAAATAAAAAAAAATGAAAAGTCTCAAAAACAAATCTAGAAACAAAAAAATGTAAAAGAAACAAATCTAAAAAAATGAAAGAATGAAAGGTCGAATAGTTCTGAAAAAATAAAAAGGAAAGATTTTAAAAGAAAATAAAATAAAATAACCATGGAAAAAATTAAGAAATCTAGAAAGAAACAGAAGAATAATAAGAAAATAAAAAATTAGAAAAAAGAAAACAGAGTGGGAAAAAATAATATAAATAATAAGGAAAACAAGAAAATAATAATAATCAGTGTTATAAAAAAAGCTTTAAGCGGCCGATTAATCGGCTGCTTAAATTTTTTCGGCCTCAACCCGAGCAGAACTTGAAGAAAATGGTCAGATTACTCGGCCAGACGATTAATTTGCTTAAGCGATGATTAAGCGTCTAATTGGTGATTAATTAGGGTCCGTTTAAACGTTATTCAATTATTTTCTAAATGGGTTCGAATTTCGAACCCATTAAGCTAACTGAACTCAAACTCGATCCAATAATTGGGAATATAAATTGTCGCGTGTTGGTAAATTTATCCGCATTCTCGATCATCCTACGGCGACGACGAAGCTCCCGTATCTCACGAGGAAGCTCACGATGCTCACTGTGACGAGACGATGAAGCCTCCGAAGCCCTAATTTTATTTGAAGCTCCTGAAACTCACAGCGACGACAATCCTCCTAGGGAAATAGGGCTCCTGAAGCTTGACGACGATGAAAAAGTTCACAAAGTGTTGATCCTCCTATGGCGACCTCCCCCTTCGACGATGACCTCCCCTTGCGGTTGATCCTCCCACCGCGACATACTTCTGTGTCGACAAAGACCCCCCTGTGATCAGCTCTCTGGTCAGCGGCAAAGCGTCGACAGCGACCTCCTCCTTGTCAGCTCTCTCTACCTCACGTGCACATATTTTGCCCAGGTTCTTGCCAATGGTCTTTATTTCTTTTAATAGGCTGAGCAGTGACTCAAGCGTGAGAAGGATAGAGTTGCACATTACTTTTATTTCACCTAGCAGTGAACCAAAGTTGTTGGAGGCATGTTGCTTTTTAAAAGAAATACATATATTTGTTCATTTAAAAAGAATTTTTTAATTATAGTTATTGGAGGTGGAGTTACACTGTCGTATTTTGAACTGATTGACATTATTACTTTTTAACTTCCTCTTAGTACTAGCAATTTAATTTTTCAAGTTATGTTTGCTATATCTTGTATGTTTTTTTGAGAGTTTGTAGAATTCATATTTGCATGTTTTAAGTATTATAATATTATTATATATTAAAATAATAATAAAACGTGTAATCTGTTTAATCACTGTTTAAACCGTTTAAGAATTATGCGCTCCTGGACCGCACGCGTACTGAAACCACTTTTTAGAACATTGATAATAATACAAAATTAAAAAAAGTAGAAGGAAAAGATATAATTTAATGAGAATTTAAGATAGGACAAACTCAATTTTGGAGGAAGAAAACAATCATAATGAAGAATAAAAATGGATGAAACCAAAAAAATAAAGAAACAATTTAACAAAATCTAAAAGTAAAAAAATAGATGAAATGAAAACTAAAGAACGTACAGAAAAAGTCTCATAAGAAAAGAAAAAAGAGTTAGAAAAGGAAAAATGTTAGTAGGTTTAGAATAGGAAGAAAAATATGAGTAATTAGAAAAATTAAAATAAAAAATAAATAAAAGATATAAGAAAATGAGTAATTAAAAATGAATAAAAGTTAAAAATAAGAAAAATGAAATAAAAGAATAAAAAACAAGGTGATAAAAAAAGAAAAAATAGGAAGTAAGGCTGAATTAAGAAATGAAAGAAAAGAGGAAATGTTAGAAGGAAAATAAAAAATAAATTAAAAAAGAATAATTCAAAAGAAAAAGTCTAGAAAAAATTTCAAGAAATTGAAGTAGAAAGAACATGATTTCAAGAAAATGTAAGAGAAATAAATAATTATAAATAACAATAAAAAAGGAAGAAACAAAAATAAAGAATTACAAATGGAATAAAAAAGTATAAAATGGTAATTATATAAAAACAGAAAAGATAGAAAAGATGTGTAATGAAAAAGAAAAGGAAAATTAGAAAAATTAGAAAAGAATAAAAAAAAGAATGAACATGAAAAAAAGTATCAACCATTGTAGTAGATATGCAAATCTAAAGTATTAGTTGGATTATGAGCACAACGAAGAGATCTTTCCATGCAAACAGAGAGGCATGTGACTTGATATAATAGTGATTCTCCATATAAACCTTAAGCATAATGTTTTATCTCATTCTTCTATTAATCTGACTTTACATGGTTGATACCATGTATACTTATTTCTTAATTCTCTGCTTAATCTATTTGAATGTGAGCCTTATTTCTAACAAAAACTTTCTTTTTTGCCCTGCAAGTTTTGATTCATAGATTTCAATTGTCTCTTCAATATCACATCATAAACAAGTTAGAGCAGTGTGAATTCCAAGCTAAGAGTCAAAACACATGTAAATAAAGAAAAAAATTAAAAAATCTTACAAATATCTCTATGTACGACTTTTAAATGATTGTTTCTGCACGAAGGAAAGAAAATTGAGAGTACAAATCACGGTTCTGTTGGAACTTAATTTTGATGATACATTTGTGAAGCCATATCATTTGGAGCTCTATCACAAGCTTATTCAAGAGTTCTACATGATCAAGTCTTCCTAAAGAGAGTTGATAATGATGTGTATTGTAATTGTTCATAGCATGTTGATAGCCTTGACACACACACACACACATCATAGCCTATTAGTCGACTTATACTCTTTTATAGTCGACTTATACTTGGTATAGTCGACTTACATATTTTCCTAGTCGACTAGCTTTTTGTCCTAAAAGATACCAACTCTCCGTTTGCATTATTAGTCGACTTAACAGTCTGCCTAGTCGACTAATAGATGGCCTAGTCGACTAATAGATGGCCTAGTCGACTTATAATATAGTTCTGGTCGACTTGGTTCAGTTTTTAGAAACTTGTCTTTTGATTTCAACTTGACCTAGTCGACTTGGTCTTTTCTATAGTCGACTAACCTTGAGAAATTTGCCTACCCTAGTCGACTAAACTCATATCTCAAGTCGACTAATGGCAGTTTCTGACTGTTGGACAGTTTCTGTTTTCTGGTATTTCCTTCAACATTATCCAACGTTTAAACATTCAAATTTGTCCTAATAACTACCCTAACTAACCATAGAGTTCAGCTATATATAGGGTTGTTATCTTAGGTTTAATATACTAACTCAAATATATAGTTTTCTGACGAAAAATTTCTGAAACCTGTTTCCACTGTCTGTTTCTTCACCAAATTCCTACTCCTAAGTGAAGATCTCTGAAAGTCAACCTATAATAGCCCTTGTCCACGATCACATACTGAATCAAGGCTTATAGGAAAGTTTGTAATCACTCAAAGGAATCATTGTACAAGAGCGTCTTCTTGGTGTAGAAGAGAAGTTGTACAAGGTGTTGTGGTCTTCTTGGTTGTAAGAAGAGTTGTATACATTTGGCAAAGGGGATTTGTCAAGTAGGATACAAGGTGTTGATTTTGGGTGTACAAAGTCAAAGGATAAAGGAAAATCTCAAGCTGGTGACTTGGAGACTGGATGTAGGTCACGAGGACCGAACCAGGATAAATCACTCGTGTTTGCGTTTGCTTAACTTTTCTGTGATTTATTTTTCTTATTGCAAGTGCTTTATTTCTTTAACTCTAATCATCCTTTGTTTAGTATATGTGTTGACATTGTATTTTAGATCCACACTTTGCATCATCTCGGGACCAACAATTGGTATCAGAGCAGGTTCAACAATTGGTATCAGAGCCCTGCATACCTAGTCAACAATCTATAAGGATGGCAACGGAGTTCCCTTCGTCACAATTCAAAGAAGGACATTCTACACAACGTCCACCGCTATTTGACGAATCCAACTACAACTATTGAAAGTGTAGAATGAAGATCTACTTGCAATCGCTCAATTACGAACTTTGGAACATTGTAGAAGACCGTACACCAAACCGACAACCAACTACAACGCTTGGAGTGATGATCAAAAGAAGAATGCGAACCTTGATGCCAAAGCGATGAATGCTTTATTCTGTGCCTTAACCAAAGAAGAATTCAACCGTGTGTCAACAACCACTTTTGCAAATCAAATATGGCACTCTTCAGGTAACACATGAAGGCACAAATAAGGTTAAAGAATCTAAGATTTCTGTTCTTGTCCACATGTTTGAACTTTTCAAAATGAAGGCGAATGAAACCATCTCAGAAATGGTTACAAGATTCACCGACATAACCAATTCCTTAGCATCCCTTGGAAAGGAATACACCCAAGTTAAAAAAGTTCGCAAGATCCTTCGTGCACTCACGCCAGATTGGGAGAAGAAGACAACTGCAATAGAAGAAGCGAATGATCTCTCAACAATGACATTAGAAAACCTTATTGGTAATCTAATGACATATGAAGTGCAACTCGAAGAAAGAAAGAAGGATGAACAACAATCTCTCTCAAAGAAGAAAGAACTTGCCTTCCATGCATCCTCAGACGGACAATTCAGATTACGATGAAGAGGAGATGACAATGCTTTCAAGAAAATTCAGAAGATGCTTGAAGCAAGATAAATTTAAATGTTTTAATTGTAATAAAACAGGTCATATGAAGAAGGATTGCCCATTGTTAAAAAATAAAGGTAAATACAAGAGCAAAAAGTTCAGAAAGAAGAAAGACTACCAAGCATCATGGGAAAACAGTGATTCCTCTTCCTCTGACGAAGAAGAAACCACTGAACATGCCAACATTTGTTACATGGCGCTAGAAGAAGATGAGATACAATATACTGAACTTTTAGATGCATTCCATGAATTATTCAATAATCTAAAGAATGAAAAAATGAAGAATAAAATTTTATTGAAGGAAAATGAAAAACTTTTCAAAGAAAACTCTTGTTATGTCTCTCAAGTTTCTTCTATAAATTCTCAAAAAGATGATTTTGAAAAAGCGATATCATCATTGAAAAAGGATAATGAGAATTTTATAAAAGAAAATATTTTACTTAAAAAGGAAACAGTGTTTTTAAATGAAAGAATTTCTATGTTAGATAAAGACATGTCAGTTTTCAAAATGAAATATGAAGAGATTTTGAAAAATGTGACTAAGTTTAATCAAGAAAAAGAAAAGTTGAATGATTTGTTATCATATCAAAAGATGTCACATAATCATTATGGTCTTGGATTTTTTGAAAAATCTTCATATGTTAGTAATCCATATAATTCTTTTGTGAAAAGAAAGTCTGATATTATTTCAAAAAGAATTAAGAACAAGTTTATATGGATTACTAAAAACTTAAGCATTGTTGATAAAAATACTTATATTGCATCATACATACATGATATATGTAATTCATGCAATTATGTGTATACTAACAGATGGAAACCAAATTCAAATTGGGTTTGGTCTCTTAAAGGTTAATGCTTTACTTTTATGATTGGTACCATCTAATGTTTATCTTTCAGGTACCATATAAGAAGTTTGATAAGGACATTACTTCAAATATTTATCATATATATACATGTTATGATATATTTGTTGCAGGGGGAGAACACAAGTGTTTCTATATCTGTTATAACCCATTTTCTGTAGGGGGAGAACATATAACTTATTTTCTGCAGGGGGAGCATTTGTGCACACAAAGTGTCATCATCAAAAAGGGGGAGAATGTTGGAACTTAATTTTGATAATACATTTGTGAAGCCATATCATTTGGAGCTCTATCACAAGCCTATTCAAGAGTTCTACATGATCAAGACTTCCCAAAGAGAGTTGATAATGATGTGTATTGTAATTGTTGATAGCATGTTAAAAGCCTTGACACACACACACACATCATAGCCTATTAGTCGACTTATACTCTTTTATAGTCGACTTATACTTGGTATAGTCGACTTACATATTTCCCTAGTTGACTAGCTTTTTGTCCTAAAAGATACCAACTCTCTGTTTGCATTATTAGTCGACTTAACAGTCTTTCTAGTCGACTAATAGATGGCCTAGTCGACTTATAATATAGTTTTGGTCGACTTGGTTCAGTTTCCAGAAACTTGTCTTTTGATTTCAACTTGACCTAGTCGACTTGGTCTTTTCTATAGTCGACTAACCTTGAGAAATTTGCCTACCCTAGTCGACTAAACTCATATCTCAAGTCGACTAATGGCAGTTTCTGACTGTTGGACAGTTTCTGTTTTCTGGTATTTCCTTCAACGTTATCCAACGTTTAAACATTCAAATTTGTCCTAATAATTACCCTAACTAACCATAGAGTTCAACTATATATAGGGTTGTTATCTTAGGTTTAATATACCAATTCAAATATATAGTTTTCTGACCAAAACTCTGAAAAATATTCTGATTTTCTGAAAACTGTTTCCACTTTCTGTTTCTTCAAATTCCTACTCCTAAGTGAAGATCTCTGAAAGTCAACCTATAATAGCCCTTGTCCACGATCACATACTGAATCAAGGCTTATAGGAAAGTTTGTAATCACTCAAAGGAATCATTGTACAAGAGCGTCTTCTTGGTGTAGAAGAGAAGTTGTACAAGGTGTTGTGGTCTTCTTGGTTGTAAGAAGAGTTGTATACATTTGAAAAAGGGATTTGTCAAGTGGGATACAAGGTGTTGATTTTGGGTGTACAAAATCAAAGGATAAAGGAAAATCTCAAACGGGTGGCTTGGGGACTGAATCAGGATAAATCACTCGTGTTTGCGTTTGCTTAACTTTTCTGTGATTTATTTTCCTTATTGCAAGTTCTTTATTTCTTTAACTCTAATCATCCTTTGTTTAGTATATGTGTTGACATTGTATTTTAGATCCACACTTGGCATCATCTCGGGACCAACAGGTTCGAAGACTCGGCCGAGTCGAATACGTCTCGACACCCGTCAAGATGAGTCCGAGACCTGATTCGAAAGATCCACCCAGAAACAACCGAATCGGACTTTACTCGGAGTTGACTCGGCTTAATCGGCCGAGTCACGATACGACTCGGATTGACTCGGCCAATTCGTCCTAGTCAGCTCCTAGTCAAGGCCGATTCGACTAAAAAAAATCTCAAACTTACTTGGGATTTAGGGTTCCCCCGCTTTCGCCGCCTACTCCTGCCCACCGCCGCTGAGAGAGAGGGAGAGAGAGAATGAAAGGGGAGACGAGAGAGGGAAGGAGGGAAAGGGAGACGAGGGAGAGGGAGAGGGGGAGAGACGAGAGAGAGAGCCAGAGGGAGGGAGAGATCGTGTGATCTCACCCGATCTGTCTCCTTTATCTTTTTCTTTTTTTTGTTTTCTTATTTTGGGTTTTTTATATTTACCCCCTCAAATCTTTTATATTTCTGAATTTACTCCCAAATCATTATATTTTCCCAATTACCCCCTTAAAACAAATTTATTTTTGACATGTGATACATGATTTTTATGTCTACATTTTTTTACGATTTGTCATGATTTACCATAAGTTTTTGAGCTTTCTATGTAGCGTTTTGAATGTATCGTCCGAGGCCGATTTGAGTCGCCGAGACCGATCCGTCTCGGTGCTGGCCGAGTCAACGACCGAGACTGCGACTTTGAACCATGGTACAAATAGAATTTAAATTGTATTCAAAGCTGATAAATTATTGAACTTAGATCTGCTAGTGACTTCTAGTTTATTGGTACGATTTGGATCACACAAATTTATAACGGATTCACAAGTGGATCTTGTTATATCCAACCAGAATTCGACTTGTTTGCCAGCCCCAAGTCATATTACGTTCTAAATAGATAATAGTCTTGCATCCTGTAAAAAGTTCATAGTGCAAAATATAGTATATGTTAGAAATAGGATTGTCAATTATGAGCTCTTAATGAGAAATAGTGCTAGAATTATGAAAATTTTGTTTTACAACGATATTAAGGCTTTATACTTTTGGGGTTCTTTAAAAGATGGGTTCAGAATATTTTTTTCTTTCTTTGTTTCGTTAAACCCTTATTAATGAAAGGCGGGCATTCTTCTCACCGTTTATGATAAAAAAAGGAATATATTCTGATACAATTGATTTCAAAGATAAACACAAATTAAAAGAATCATAACTTGACCAAATAATTTTTTTACTATGACAAATTGATGCAAAGTGCAAGATACAAAAACTTCACCTTGATCTATACATAAATAAATCCAAAATATACATTCAAGATGCACAACTATAATTTGTAGAAATTTAATCACATTTTTAGGTAAAATACCTATTTGTAGGATTGCCATATTACAGTTTTAACTACATCAAGTTAATGTTTTATTTTTCTTAAATTTAATTAATGAAGGGCATGAAAAAACTAATTAAGGTGATCTTGGTATAGAAATCAAAACTCAATGCTGGTTGTTATTTTCTTTTCCTTTTCTCCATAAATCAATTTCGTTGTTGATAATAAAAACTCTTGCATGAAGGGAGAAAATATAAGATCAAAAAGTAAGAAATTGAGATAACAAGAAGTAAGGTGTATCTTCAATTTCATTTTCATGCAGGCTAGTTCATGGTTCAAAATCGCGGTCTCGGCCGCCGACTCGGTGGGCACCGTTCCACATTGGTTGCAGCATCTCAAAACGAACTCGGGCGATATGAGCAAAACGCTACGTAAAGAGCTCAAAAAAATTGAAAAAATCACGACAAATCTTAAAAAAATGTAGACATCAAAATTCATTTATCAGATATTCAAAACAAATTTGTTTAAGGATAATTGGGGAAATTTGATGATTTGGAGGGTAAATTTAAAAATATGAAAGATTTGTGAGGTAAATATGTAAAATACCCAAAAATTAAAATTTAAAAAATATAAAGAAAAGGATAAGAGGAGAGGGGGAGGCAGAGAGGGAAAAAGAGACCGGGTTAGAGAGGGGGGAGAGAGAGATCGGATCTCCCCGATCTCTCTCTCCCCGATCTCTCTCTCTCCCCCCTCCCTCCCTCCTTTCTCCCCGTCCCTGCCTCTGCTGCTCCCCCTCTCTCTCTTCCTCCTCAACTGCTTTCTCCAGATCCGTGATGGCGACCATGACTAGGGTGACGATGATAAGAGAGGAGAGATTGGATGAAAGAGGGGAAGAAAGAGACAGAGAGAGATCGTGGCGGGGGAGAGATCAGAGGGAGCTCTTTCTTTCTCCCTCTCTCCAATCTATCCCCCTTCTCCCGGGGCGAGATCGAAGACCGCAACTGACTGGAGGCGGGCGACGACGACCGGGGCGAGATCGACGACTGGAGGCGGGCAACGACAGTTGGGGGATGGGATTGCGGCGACAAGCAAGCTGAAGGTAAGCTCGATCTCTCTCTCTTCTTCCATTTTTTCCCTTTGGTGGTCACAGGCGACGACTAGGTGGTGATTCGGGTTTTGACTCGGTGGTATCAGCCGAGTCAAGCGGATTCCATAGTTGATCGGATCGGCCGAGTCAACTCTGAGTCTGTCCTGAGTCAAGTCAAAACGATACAAAAAAAGTTGACTCGTGGCCGGTATCGAACCGGAGAAGGCCGAGTCGGAACTGGATCGGCCGATATTTTGAACCCTGGGCTAGTTGAACCAGTGTCCACGCATTAATATGCTCTTGCTGCTTTAACTACAAACATAACAAAATTAATATTGTTATATATAAGAATATCACAAAAGTTGCGATAAAAAAAGAACTCGGAAGGAAGAGAAAGACATGGAAGAGGAGAGGGAGAGAGTTTTTATTTTATAAAAAGAGAGGGCTTGTATTCTATATAAAAAGTGAGAGTTTCTATTTTATACAAAGAGAGTTTCTATTTTATATAAATAAATTATTTAATTTATTTTATATAAAATAAGTAATTATATAAATTATAAAAAATAGGTGGTAGGGAAAATAAGGGGGACAAGAGTTATGACAAAATTGTGCTCGTGTTTTAAACTATTTGCTTTTAAGAGTAGTTGTAGATATTGATAACTCAAGGGTGGTTATATCAAAATGTCATGACATGCATGATAAAGCATTAAATGATAAAATATATTCGCACAATGTAATCAAAGAAATTATGAACTTGCAAAAGATATTCAAGTAAAACTTCTACTCATTTATAGTATGTTAACCTTACTACTTATTTGAAATTGCATAAATGAGAGAAACTAAAAGATGAACTGTGTGTCCAATAATTTCACTCTCTCTTTATTTTTTTCCAACACTTTGACATTCGAGGAGGTGGAGCAGCGGTGACGCCTGTAGCATTGATATTCCATGTGCATTCCTTTTTTAATGAGATTCCTCTCCTCTTTGTTGCGGTTGGATTTGGAACAAAAGGATTGGGGAATGAAAGGGAAGAGATTTGGAGAATTTTGGCTTTTAAAATAATGGATTTAGATATTGAAATTGAACTTAAATGTTTTGCAAGTCAAAAACCAATAATAGGAAATTTTGATCATATTGGCCGATATTTCAGTGATATATGTGGGGCTGAAATATCGCTTGATATCACAAATATCGACGTATAGTTCCAAACAATATGACCATTTTTCACCATATCGTATCAGAGAGCCTAAGAACTCATATATGGGTGATTTGATGGTGTTAGCAGATATTTAGAACACTGCCAGAAAATGAATGCATCAAATGCTCCAAGGCAATGACAGTATAGAAAGAAGTAAAATGGTTTATAATGACAACAATAGTGAAACCGTTGTCACAAATGTGTGGGTTGGCAACATAATCCTTTTACCAAGGGCCATCGTAGCAACTTCATATCCTATCTTCATTCTATGATGACTCAATTAGTTTGTATCCCGGTCAAATTCTGTAAAGATCCGCATGATTGAGGTCCAACAAACTTCTATGCTGCCAATGGTCTATCTAATGTGACTCCCCTCCTTTAGCCGATCTAGATACCAGCTAAGAAATTGTACGACATTACAGCCAAAATATTTTTCATATTTTGTAAAGGCAATCACTGTAAAATCTGTACTTCTATGTTTCTCCTTTTTCAGTCTCCTAGTGATTCTTGATATGAGAATGAATTTGCAGGTGATTTTCCCAAGTTTTGGTGAAAGATACATCTCCACTGTTCTTTTCCACCCCATACATGAGGAAGTTCGGAAACTGAGAAAGAGATGATGGCTTGGGGACACTTTTAACATCTGAAGAGAATGAGACGGTTCACAGGATTCATCAGCTGGACCTCAGCCACTAACTCGGCTATCTATACTGCAATGGTAACTGCATTCTCACAATTTTAAACCGCTTCAGACTGCACGGTGACTCACTGTCATCAGAGAGCCTAAAAATCTGCAACAAGCAAGCTACCAGAGAGATAAGCGAGCTGGTTATTGAAGAAGCGAGCTGGTTCAAGTTTCTTCTCCATCGAGTGGGCGGCAACTATGTAAATTTTGTTTCGTTATAATGTGTTCTTATGGCATCTGGCATCATTTTTTGCCCAATTTTGATGAGTTGACAACTTGAGATATGCTGTAAGATCAATTGAGAAGACGGATGTGAATTTGACTGTGGCATCCAGATAGTATCACAGGTTGGGTCTATAAGACTTGTTAAACTGCGTGGATTATGTAAGCGTACTTCTTTTGATGATTTGAACTGAGATGTTGTGCATCATTAGACCTCTAAGCAGTAAAACTTAATGCCCCTAGCGCATACAAAACTACTTGTGAATCATTTTTGTGCTGCAAAAAGATTCTGAAACAGACTCTGAACAAGATAAGCAAGAGAGCCTGGGTTTGAAACTATGGCTGCGTGAGCCGCTTATTTGATTTATAAGTGAGTAAAAAATGTCTTTTACCATCATGGTTGTGTGTAAAAATGTGTGAACCGATTATGAAGTGAACTCAGAGAGCAAGGATTTCTCCTTCCAATATACTTTGATGTTGGTGTATTTGTTCCATAATATGAAACATATATCAAGTCCTAATGGGTGAAGATTCTGACATGTTTTTCCTTTTCTTTTCTTTTCATTTTGAATTTTATTAATGGAAAACTGAAATTACAACAGGACGGGCCTCAGCAGGAGGCAGCTTCAGAGTGTTACAAGTAATTATTAGTCTACCCAAGTGACGGCCAAAAGAAGTATTCGGCTGATGGTTTTCTGGTGGCCCTCCAATTGAGTGTTCCGCCAATTCCAGATGGATTGCTATCAGGTTGTTGTGCCTGATTTTTAGACTCTCTTTATGATGATGACTTCTGCTTTGTTTTACGCATTTGTTTATTTCGATTGTGTTACAAATGCATTGTGTACACGTTTCAATGTGACGTCTACTTGATCCTGATTTGTGTGGCCTTTGCACGATCGCCACCTCTCGTCGGTTTCCTGGATACTTTCCTCTCTCTAAATAATAGAGCCGGCTCCGTCCCAGGTTCCTAAGACGAGATAAAGTGGAGTATTAGACAAAGCTTACTGTAAGTGTCAATTCTTAGATATTTGTAGTGAGTGAGAATTATATCTAGATGATTACCTGCCAGCTCCGGCAAAGGAGAGACCAAGATGAACTTATAACTACCTTGGCCTTCTTCTTGGGTTTATCCCTTCGCTGGGCGAGGTATAAGAGTGTGTTTATGTAGTATGCAACTACTATTTAAAAAGAAAAAGCAAAGTATGCTGGTAAAATAAAAAGATTTTTTTTTTTTTTTTTTTGGGAGGGGAGTGTCGAAGCCGCTAGATGATGTCGATTCCTCTTGGCCACTTCTAGATTCTCCTTCTTTCCCTGGACGATCGTCAGAATAGGCCATCCAAACAACTCGGAGATCAGCACTTCATATGGCATTATTGGGGACCGAAGCCGAAAACCTAAGAAAAAGCGAAGCTTTTAAGAGGATGATAAAGGTCAACTACACTTATCAGAGGAAGATTTCTTAAGCTGCTGATCATTTGAGAAGGCCAAAAATCTCTTTATTTATAGGGTAGAGGAGGAGACATGGTCATCATAACTTCGCAGTTTAATGACCAGGCAGGTCGGATGTGTAAGGTGTACACGTCCGCCGTTGGAGAGCCCTGACTCCGGCTGTGGGTGAGGCATTTTCTTTGAGCTGGAAGCCCAAGGACGCGTAAAGTCTGCGCCTCCCATAATTAAGGAAGCATATATTTTCACCATAAAAAGTGATGATGGCACCCCAGTGATTAAGACACTCACAAATATGATGAAAGCATCAAAAAAAAAAAAAAAAAAAAAAAAAAAAAAAAAAAAAAAAAAAAACACCTAAATTACTCCCTTCTTCCTCCTCCCTTCTTCCTCCTCATCCTCCCCCTCCTCCTCCCAGCTGCCTCCCTCCTCAGTGACCCTTTCCTTTTCCGGCCCCCTCCCCCCCTCCTCCTCCCTCCCCAGCCTCCCCCTTCCCTTCGATCTCCCCCTCTTCCCTCCCTCGCCTCCCCTCCTCCGACATCCCCTCCCTCCTCCCCCCTCCCCATCCGGCGTCCCCCTCCCTCCGCCTTGTTGGGATTTAGGTCGAACAAATAGTCTCACATCGGCTAGACGTGGGATGGTCTTGGAAATATAAGGATTTGGGCAACTCTACCTAAAAGGCTAGTCATTTGGGATGGTGCCTTAAGTCCTTCAAGTGGTATCAGAGCCATGCCCCAGACTTAGTCGTGTGTGTAGTTAATGTTCGACGATGTAGATCCCCCAATGGCGCAAAGGCGCAATGGGCTTGCCCAACCAACTGGCGCAAAAAGACACAATAGGCCCCTGTGAAGCTAATGTTGGGCTCTCGAGATATTTGACAGTGGTGCTCCTTATAATAGGCGCTCGCCTGTTATGCGGTGTAGAGGAGTGACCGACTACAGTTGGTACTTCACATAAGGCGTGCCGTAGCCTCAAGCACTAAAGAGTTGATCTCGATGGAGCATTTGATCTTCCAGAGTTGAGCTTGCAGGTGAGATTCTTTGTTCGCCTCACCCCCAACCTCTCTTGCCCACCCCCTCACGCCCAGGTCTAGCATGTTCGGCCAGATCTGGCTGAACAGGCTAGAATTTGTTCGGCCATGATTGGTCGAACAGACCTGGGCTAGTCGGCTAGTTATAACCGAACAGAGTCTGGCATGTTCGGCCAGATCTGACCGAAAAGGCTAGACCTAGGGGTGAGGTGGCGGGGGAGGGAGGCAGGGGGTGGGGTTGGGGGAGAGGGAGGTGGGGAGATTGGGAGGAGGCTGGAGGGGGAAGGGGAGTGGAGGTGGGGAGAGAGAGGCCAGGGAAGGGGGGCGGAGGTGGGAAGGAGGAGGATGAAATACATCTACTTTCAAAAGATGCTTAATGCTAGACATGGTCGTTAGATTGAGTTTTTACAAGACTACATATTCACCCTATATTAGAAATTGGGAGCTGAAAGCTAAGCTGCCGACGCTCTCAGTCGTCGTATATTCATTCTGACAAATAACAACTGTAGTTAGTGATATTGGGAGATTGAGAACTGAGTATGAGTCATATCCTGATTTCACGAGATACACGGGAAAGTAAAAGATGGAATAACACAAGAAGTTGATAGAATTGTTCTGCATAGTGGGTATTTATTTTTAGGCAGTAAGCTATGCATCTAAAGAACCACTCTTACAGAATTACTTGTTTGAGAATTGCATGTCAATAGTCTAGGTGGACACTTTAAAAACGAGAAGACCATAAAAGCTATAAAGTATAGGTTCTATTAGCCTAGTCTGAAATACGATATTTCTAAGCATGTTGATCAATGTCACATTTGTCAATTAGCCAAACAAAAAAATAAAACCTAGTTTGTACACCCCAATTCCATCCGAATTATCCTTTGCAAGATTTGAATATGAATTTCGTGTTAGGTTTACAGAAAATTTTGAGAAAACACGATTCGATTTTACTTGTTGTGGACCGTTTCTCTAAAATAGCCAATTTTCTCCCTTTTTCTAGAACTGTTGATGCCTCTAGAGTTGCTAAGATATTCTTTGATGGTGTTGTCAAATTGCATGAATTGCCTAAGACCATTGGGTCTAATAAAGATGTCAAATCATGGTTACTTTTGAAAAACACTTTGGCACATGTTAGCCACAAAATTAAAATTCTCCAATGCTTTTCATCTTCAAATTGATGGTCAAACTGAAGTTATCAATAGAAGTCTAAGAAATTTGTTACTTACATTAGTTGGTAAAACATTAGAACTTAGGATATTAAACTTGCTATTGCAGAGTTTGCATACAATATCACTGTGAATAAGACTACCTGTCACCATATGAGATTGTTTATAATTTTAGACCTATACGTCCCATCGACTTTATTCCTATGTCTTATCACATTAGAGTATTAAGCATCTGCATCATCATTTGCATCGCATGTGCACAATTTACAAAAGGAAGTTATGGATAAAATTGCTCAAAGTAATGCCAACTACGAGCTACGAGTTGACACAAGAAAAAGACTTAATACTTTTAATGTTAGTGATCATGGATGGTAAGAATTCGTCTGGAATGGTTTACACCTGGAACTGTTAAGAAATTACATGCCCATAGTGTTGGTCTATTTATAATTTTAAAGCAGATAAATAATAATGCTTATGTTATTAATCTTCTTAAATCAGTTCTGCATTCAATATCACAGATCTAGTGGATTACAAGAGTCTTGATTTTAATCCTTACAACCTATTAGACGATCAGCCATCCCATGAGACTATTTCTAAGAGACCTTATTTCCGCCACTTTCAAATATATTACCAAATACAGTAGATCAAATTGATATAATTATGGATAATGAAATTATCACCACCCAAGATGGTGAGATCGTATGTATTTGGTTCGATGGAAAAGAAAATCATCAACAGATGAAGTGGTTACATCGAAGTGAGCTATAAAAAATTGATCCTGACATATTGGAGCAGTATGAGAGTCCTTCCTCCTCAAACTCAACAGAGTCAAGTTCTTTCCAACTTAGAGATAATGATGTGGCCATCATGAAGCTGACACTACCACCATAGTCCAAGTCTAAAGAATAGCGCGTGCACCAAAAAAGAACTAAGAGAACCATGACTATTTGGTTCTAAAAGAAGATTTTATAGTCAGAGTTTTAGTAGACTTAATAGTTTCCTTTTTGTGTATTTTTTGTTTTCTTTTAGATTTTTGATTTCTTCTAGGATTAGTATTTATATTTCAATATAACTAGGAGAGTATAATTTTGTAGCCTATATAAAGGGCCCTTGTATATTCTAATAAAAATATGCAATCAATGAAAAATTTCTTCACTCTCAATTGAGTTTGATCATTAGATTTCTCAATTCTAAATTATGTTAGTGGTAAGATGTCATAATCAAACGTATGAGATGCCCTAATTGATTTATCAGTTACTTTCTATCTCACTGTACCTCACACATCAAATTTCTTCCTCTGTTAAATCTTCGCTGGGTTCTCATCATCAATTACCCTTCACGACCTCGCCTCAGCTTCATTTACATCATCTCTCTCTCCCAACTATTTAAGTTAAAACTTCTGCTCCACAACTACTTAAGACCCTCGCCACAATTCCTGAAGAAGTGCCCAAGGATTTTGCACTCAAGATTGCATCCAACATCCAGTGCATGTGTACAGATGCGCCATGCCCAAGTGTCAGACGATCACACCCATAGAAACCAACGGCGCGCCCGAGCCCCTCTTGTGGTCTCTAAGCGAGGGTATTCATAGTGTTCATTTCAAAGTGCTCTTAGTGCTTCCATCTCAATCTCATCTGCATGAGTGTTTATATCCCTTGACAATCCAATTCTTGTCAACTACACCTGTTTTCATATGCATGATTTCAGAAATCAACCACAATATTAGACAACAATTAAAATCATATCCACCATCATCCCAGGTATTATGTTTATTTTTGCAACATTTAATTACAAGTCTAGATATTTATGATCCAGTTAATTATTTATTTTGATCTCCTATCCACATCAAAAGTGAGTGATCCTGCTTATCCCTTGTAATTGATCTAGTCTCTTTACTTCACGTAGAATCTGTTAGCTACATAGCAAACATCATCTAACCAATACTTTGATATTTGATATTGGTCACATAATGACATGTTATAGAATTACAACTGATATTACTTATTTTAATTTGTTTTCCTGCCAAGGTCTTCTTGTCGGTGAAATATTTCTTTGAGTTTTTTATTTATTGTTTCCGCCCACGTACAAATTTCACATCTATACGGTGTGGTTTGTTACTTTATGGAATGTAAGTGGTAATTGTGTAAAGTTAGGAACTAGTGTTATAAGGATCAAGGAATAAACGTTTATAGAATTTAGCCAAAAAAATTTAATTTTGCATTGAACTTGAAAACTCTGAACATAATTGTAAAAATATAAAAAATAGAGATACGTTTTACATACAAAATTCTTAGTTCCAAAAACTTTCTCATAAGACGAACAGGGCGGAGAGTTTTACAAGCCGTCAACAGAAAATTACATCTTTACATGACATAAAATTAGTGAAGTGTTAAATTTACAAATAAATAATGTATAATTAGAAATTAGCCTTTAAAATCATAATATACCATTTTACATGTAATCATATAGAAATTTAAGTTTGTAGTTTCTGCAAATATAACCACTTCAAATGTAAACATGCTCTCTATTTTCCGAATACGCATTCAAAATGAATTTGTATGAAGTATTTTTCAGAATTAAAATTTACTGACTTTTAAAATATAATTTGAATTTTACAATACATGTGATGATATTCATGCTAACTTTAACTTTTTTTTTTTTTCCCAGCCAAAGCATATAATGTGAGAAGCAGGAACTCGCGTGCGAAGAAAAATATGATTCAGTCCCATATGAATTTTAAGCACATATAAATAAAAGCATATATTCAACAAGACATCTCAGTAGACTACACATTGCATCAGTTCAAAACCTTTGCATAATTAAAAAATTCAAAAAATATTTATTTACCTTTTTTTTTCCCCTTCTAAACAAAATCGGGACTCGAACTAGGGACTTAAAATATTAGTGTTTGTATATACAATGTAGAATGATAGTACAACTTATAAAATCTAAACTATTTATAACTTGCTACCTAAATTTATTTTAGTTCCACGTGCATCGTAATGATGAGAAAAACTTGGAATCATTAGATGTTCAGTCATGAATAATGCTATACTAGGAATATCAGAAGTTAATAAAATCAAACGTAGGGTAAAGATAGAAAATTTTAGATTGCAGTAATAGATTGCAGAAGCGTTAACGTCAGAACAGAAGAGAGATGGAAGAGAAGAAAAAGAATTAGACGGGGGTCAAGATGATTATAAGTGATTACTACTTATGCATCAAGATAATCAGTCTCCCTTACTTTAGAAAGAGTATTCTTACCTCAGAAAAAACATAGTGAGCCTCCAAGGGACTAAATATCTAGTGATGAGAAAAACTTGGAATCATTAGATGTCTAGTTAAGAATAATGCTATACTAGGGATTATTAAGATTTTGTCTTGTTTTAAGAGGAGATGATGGTCTAAGAAGATCCAATCGAGTTGGAGAAGATGAAGGCTTGAAGGAGAAGAAAAGAGGCAAATCAAGAAAAGTTAGTCGACTAACAAAGACTACTAGTTAACTAGGCCTATGTACGTGTCGACTAGGATAGATACAAAGAGAAAGTAATTTACAATAGTCGATTATATAAACCTATTAGTCGACTAATGGAAGGGATTAGTCGACTACGTCTAAGTGCTAGTCGACTATACGAGGCGTTTTCTGAAGCAGAATCAGTTTCCTTTTCAGGGCCATTTTTTTTGGTAAAGTATAAATAGGACACAGTTTCTATTCAATGAAGGATTTGTTTCTAAAGCTTTAAGGGTTTAAAATTCTTTTAGATCAAGAAGATCAACTCTTAATAGGATGGATTAAGATTTTTCAAGTATCCAATGACCAAGATCATCTCATAGTCCAAATAGGAGTTGATATTGTAAAAAATCTTATAAATAAAAGTTGTAATCCAGCATTGTAAACAACAGAAAATACTGATTTCAAGGAGAAAAAGGAAGAGAACACCAAGGAGATTGATCATCAAAAAGCATGCACAAGAATAAGTAAAAAAGTGATGGTCGATGTTATTGCTTTTGTGATTCTTCCGTAATAGCGAAGTGACTATACGGGTCATATCCACAAAGAGGGAGAGCGATGAAAGTTTTAGTGCAGCTTCTTTGTTCAAAGTAAAGAAAAAGTTCCTTGTTTCAAATAAAGAATTGAAAAGAAACCAAGTGTTGCTTCAAGAATTTCTTGGATTGGTTTGATGGCTGTAAAAGTGAGTTTTCTTAAGGGTAAAAACCCATGGCTAACTTTCTACTAAGTGCTCCCACTAATCTCTAATTTCTTGAAGATGTAACCTCACAATGGATCATAGGCAATCATAACCTTTATGCATAAGAACTATTCATGTTGGAGATCGAATGAAAGTTCTTCCCTTAACTTAGATTTACACGGCAAAACTTGAACATTCTCTTATTAAGATCCAATTGAAGGCGTGAATAAGGGAAGAAACAAGTGCACTAGTGGTATCGGAAAAAATTAATAGGAATATCTCTAACTTATGAAAACTAGTAAGGTTTACAATCTATAAATCATCAAAAATGATTAAGCATGAAATATGAGAATGGTATTACTTATAAGTAAGTTAAAATTAGAACTCTCGTCTTAAGATGTCATAGCTCTTATTTGCACAAGACTTATTTGACACTATTAACTCATTTGTGTTATCAATCAAGTTGTTAGAGATTAGTGAGTTAGTAGTTAGTTATCCATGCAATGGAAAGATAGCTAGACATGAGTAAGAAGAACAAGAGAAAAGAAATAAAGAAAAGAAGTTTTACACTAATACAAGAAAGTAAAAGTAAGTAATAACACCAAATGATGGAAAAAAGAAGAAGTATTACTTATATATGATTGTCACCTTCAAATACAACTTGTACACACTCTCTCCTTCACTCTAATGGATAAACTAAGCTAGAAGAAGAAAAAACACAAGCAAACTAAAACTCTAAAGACAAACTAACATCAAAACCCTAACTCTGGATCTCCCCTTGTGAAGGACACCAAGGGGCCTTTTATAGGCGTCAGGAGGAAAGGGGCCAGTGGGACAATCCCTGACCTAAAGTACTGGCGCAGCTGCGCCAAAACTGCCACGAAAACATGGCAAAAGTCGCGTTTTCATTGCTCATCTAGGGCCGCGCGCCGCCGGCTACGTGCTGTTGCTTCGCCCCCTATTGGCTGTAACTCTTAGATTCTGAATTTGGGCACCCGGTTTTGATAAAATCACCCTCAAGGTCAATGGCTATCTTTGTAGGCTTTTAATCACCAATGAAATGACATTTTGGGCTTCTTCATTTCACACCATGGACCTAGGAACACATAAGAAGACCATTATTAGCAATATTTTATATAAAATAAATGTGAAGATGTTGTATGAAATATGCAATATTAGAGACTAATTAGAGATCAGAAGGAAGTCAAGAAAGAGAGGAGTAAGGTAAAGGTGCATAGAGATAAGGTAATACTCTTATAATCTAGGTCTACATTAAGGAGAAAGGTGAATACTCTTGTTGCATCAAGAGGAAGATTCTTTGTATCAAGTAATTAATAAATATCTCTCAAGTTCTCTCCCTGTAGACGTAGGCCAAGTTTTGGCTGAACGACATTAAATCCTCGTGTTCTTTCTTATTACTCTTTTATCTAGATATTGCTAGTTTGCTTACAATAAATTTTTTTGCAAGTACTGATCATATTATCAAGTTTCGCAAACATCGATCCTGAAAGTAATAATTGTTATCACAGCACATCAATTTTGGCGCAACAGTGGTATTAGAGCTAAAGGTTGATGAAGGACGGTATATCGAAGATAGGAAGTTCTACGAAAAAGTTCGAGATCGATAAGTTCAATGGCAAAGGAAACTTCAGCTTATGGCAAAAGAGGATGAAGGCATTGCTGGTGTGACAGGGTCTTCATAAGACCTTGCAGGGTAAGTCATCAAAACCTGAAGGTAAGTCAAACGAGCATTGAGAGGAGATAGATCTAAAGGCGGCAAGTACGATCCAACTATATCTCGCAGACGAGGTGATGTACAACATGATAGATGAAGAAACGACTACAGGATTGTGTTCAAGGTTAGAAACCTTGTACATGATGAAAAGCCTCTCTAACAAACTGTATCTCAAGAAATAATTATATGAGCTATGCCTAAATGAAGGGACAGCGGTGTTAGAGCATCTAAACTTCTTCAACATGATCATCAGTGAGCTTTTAGCTTTTAATATCAAAATCGACGAGGAGGGAAGGGCATTGAAACTTCTCAGTTTTCTTCTAGAGTCATATGATCACATCATCACTGAAAGTACACCTAGAGGGGAGTGAATAGGTGTACGGCTAATCTAATGGTCAATTAAATGCGAAAATTAAAAACTTAATTGCAACAACACTTAATGCAACCAACGAGTGTAGCCGAATTCCCAGTGAAGGGATCTGGACTAACTCCTCTTGATTCCTCTGAATAAGAGTTGAGGCGCTATATGAAGCTCTCGTGGTTAAACACTAGTAAGGCACACAAACACACAAGCATGTATATGATATGGCAATATGATGCAATGCTCAAAGTAAAAGAGAGAGAGAGTTAGAGTCAATGGATCAAAAGCAAACACACGAATATATTTCGAGGTTCGAGCACACAGCTTTACATCCCCGCCTTCACACAGAAGGATTTCCACTAACTTGTCCACACAGGACTCCCACACAGAGAACCTCCACTGAGGATTTGGGGAAATACAACCGGGAGTACACAACTCCTCTCTCAACCGAATACAAACACAACCTCTACACTTAGAGGCTAGGCACAAAGCCACCAATATCATCCTCACAAATGAGGGATAGGCACAAAGCCAATACAACCAATCAACCTCTCACTAGAGGGATAGGGCACAAAGCCACCACTCCAAAATCAACCTCTACACAAGAGGGATAACACAAAATAGGAGGTTTACAACATAGTGATCAAAGGACCACAAACCAATTCTTTCTCACTTACACAAAGATCCTAATAGATAGGTAGATATGATAAGCTCAAGTGAGAAAATAAAGTGTTTGGAAATGAAAACAACAATGAAAAATACTTAGAAAAATCACTAGATAGATATAGAATTAGAGATCAAAAATCAATTCTCAAATACTCTCTTTTTCTTTGAATTTTTCAACACTTTAAAACAAATAAAGATAGATTTTTAGAACCCAAAAAATCTTTTGAAAACTTACTTTTAAAACACTAGAGAATAGGAGAAATTTTGCTCTTAAAAGTTCTACCTAAAACACTCTTGAAATGGGGTATTAATAATCCCCCTAAAGAATCTGCCCGTTGGCAGCAGTCAGGTCAAAATTGACCTTCCGGTCGACCGGCCAACGGTCAAAAATTTGACCATTGAACCTACCGGTCGACCGCCCGGTCGACTGTGCCAATCTAGAGAGCAATTTTGCTCTCTGGCCGGTCGACCGCTCGGTCGACCGTGCCAAGCCTCACGGTCGACCGTCCGATCGACCGCCCCTACCCGAGTGGGGTACTTGCAGTCGGTCGACCGCTCGATCGACCGGCCCAAGTGGCAGGTCAGCATGCACATTCTTGAGCACGTCGGTCGACCGGCCCGGTCGACCAATTCTGGGTCCGGTTGACCGCCGAGCCTGGCAGGGCTGCTTTAGGGATTTGAAAACTAGGTTTTTTATTTACAAAATAAATCTCATAAAATCTCTAAAAATCGAAAAAAATAGTTTCAGTATAATACATTGATATACAAATATGTGTGAAAAATTTCAACACATATTTCAAACTTTTTGAACCTTTTTTGTGACTTACAAATTTTGCCGAAATCCAAAAGCTATATTTTCTAAAACTTGAATTTTTCAAATGGAAATCCGATTTGTCCAAAACTCATTCAAATACAAAAACATGATATGAACAATATTTGAGGTATATAGTATATGGATATACTCCAATATACATATAAAGATATATATCAGTGTTTTTGACAATAATTCCAAAAACAAGTTTTGTTAAAATACAAAACCTAAATACATGAATAGGTTATCAAACTAAGTTTGTATAAATAGTTGAAGCATAGATGTATATAGAACAAATCTAATATACATTAAACCATGTAAACTTGTTGATTCTATCTATTCATGAAAACCAAGATTGGTTAAATCAAAATCGAAAACCAACAAACATGAAACTAGAAACAAGTGTGTGTGTTGTGAACTTGAGCATCTCACACTATCTAGTCTTTACAAATGGATCTAAAACATAAACTAAACACTGTACCGAAGTCTTCTTATAGAGCGCCGTCTCCAAGTCGACTCGATCCAAACGTGATCCACCGAGCTTGACTCCAACGAGTGATAGGGTATGAACTTTGACGCTCGGGCTCTTGAATCACCATGTGAATGCTCCAAAAATACCTTGTTGAAGCTAATCACCTACTAATATCTTGGTTAAGTATCTGAAACTAAACATCACAAGATTATTAGTAAACATAACTACATGAGTTAATCATCATCAAAACTAGAGTGGAAGGCCTCTGGGCTAACACTCTCCCCCTTTTTGATGATGACAAAACTCATGGAGTTATATATGCATGGATTAAAGTTAAGCTTCAAGGAAGCTCCCCCTTAACTCATGCATAGCAATAAAAAATAAGATATTCAATGAAGCACATGATGCTTAAACAAATGTATGCAACAACTAGGAGAGAAACATGCACAACAAACATATGTTTAAAAAACCTTCTCCCCCTTTTGTTTAAACTCTCAAAATCATTTTTCTCATATACATAAACTCAATATATGCAAAAACACAAATATGCATATATAAACTCAAAATCTTTCTCCCCCTTTTTGTCAATCATTAACAAGGGGTTAAAGAAAACAATATTCTCTCCCTTTTTGCCTTAAACAAAAAATATCAATAAGGGGTGAAATCTAAACACTTTTTGATACCAATTGTAAGAAAAAAAATATATCAATTTAGTGCATCATGATATCAATGAAATATACCAATTGTAAGTAAACTTATAGGTAATCTTGATACCAATTTGAAAAGATTAGTACTAATTGAAAGTAATTTTCATTAAAAGCATATGATACCAAAAAAATCAATATCCCTTTCCAATTATTTTTCAACATAAAGTATGAGAGTAGAATAACAAAACCAATTGAAAGGTGAAATATAAATTTTCTCCCCCTTTATGAAATACCAAATAAAATAATGCATAAGCTTGTATAAGATACCAATTGAAACATAATCAATTGAAATATAATAGTCATTTAAGAAATCAAGTTTAGCATAACTAAAATTTGTGCTCAAAGATATAGAGATATAGTAAGTACAAATAAAGCATATATATATGTATGAAAATTTAAATACCAATCGAAATTGATACTATTTGAAGTTGGAAGTATACATATATAAAACATATATGAGTATGCAAAAAAAAATGTCAACAGTGATACCAATTGAAAAGATCTAATGATACCAATTGAAAACATAATAAGATTAAGTGTATAACTCATATTACTTAACACCCATTTCATGCACATGTTTTAAATAGATTTTCAATAATAAGCATACAAGGCATGGTCGCCCAACAACCGCCCTTTAATGGAAGGGGTTTTTAAAAATAGGTTTGTAAATAGAATAACATAATTAAAAACTCTTCCAAAATGAAGAATACGAATTAGTTATAAGAAAAATTTGTAAACTAGTACGAAATCCTTCAAGCAGGGAATAAAACAAAAATATATTTTTCATGAAAATATGAAAATCACATGATCATTAACACTCAAGGGTCTATAAAGCATATATAGTCTCATGAAAATAAATCATGAGTAAGCAAAAATGATGTGAGTGTATAAGTATAATGTGAAATACAAAGTCATGGAAATAGTCAATTTAGCTCAATTATGAAATTCCTTAAAACATAAAAATCATCAAAACGATTTAATCTTCAAGGCATATGTATGTCTTGTACAAACCAAAGAATACATACATATCCAAACATAACGAGTCCACAAAAGTATATGCATGAAGGCAAGTGGCTTAAAGGATGTATATGTATAGACAATAGTTTAGACAAAGTAGACATATATTATGAAATTAACATCTAAACATGTAATCAAAACATGAAGCATAGAAATCAAAAACAAAACTCATATGATCATTATGACAAATGCACATGCATTAAATTTATGATATCACGATAGCTAAAACATGGAGAGAACACAAAATATGGGTCCATATTAAACATGGGTGATCTCAAATACTATACATGTATGTCATAAGTCTAATTATCATGGCATTTAACATAATAATCAATAAACATCAAAACATGCTAAAATCAATGATATGAAAAGTATGTAAACATAATAAGGAGTAAGAGATTGTTACCAAAACTAAAGAGGGCAACTCTCCATGTCTCCAAAGTAAGGTGGTCCTCCCACCAAAATCCCCTTGAAAGTGATGCATCCAAATTGTCCTCATAAAGCTCGGAACGCATCCACCTCAAGGTACCGTCGCTCTCACGTCACGCGAGAGCCCATACCTACATCAAATACAATAGGGTGGTCTTTGGTACCCATACTCTTTTGGGTCCATAGGGGTTAGCACCTTTCGTAACCCAAACAAACTTAGTTACTAAATTTGAATCATGTATATGATCATAGCAAAATTTAGCAAGGTGGCCCTTACGTCCACAATGTGTACAAGTGTATACATGAGCATACATTGTGTGATGGGTGCGTACGTGAGGAGCATGTGTATGCCGTGTATGGTGTGCATGCATAGGAGGAACTTGTTTCTTCCGAAACATAGATTCCAACCGTGTGTGGATTATGGCACATTGGCTCAAAGTGGAACCCAAATAATCCACACTCTTCTTTAACAAACAAATATCATTATCAATCCTAGAAGAAGAGGTGCATGCAATAGGTAAGCTAGGTGAAGCTACACTAGCATGGCAAACATGTGAAGACAATTCATTTTGCAAAGAAACATTTTTATTTGAACAAATTTCCAAATCCTTTGAAACAGAAGCAATTTTTATTTTCAAGAATTCATTCTCTTTTAAAACAAAATCAAGTTTTGAAGTTAAAGATTCATTTTTCTTTAAAACATTTTCACAATCAGTTTTACTTTTCAAATCTTATTTTCATTTAGGGCAAGGTCTAGTTGAGATTTAAGTGAGTCACGTTTACTTGAAATCTCTTCCTTTTCTTACAAAACCAATTTAAGTTTTGAAATCAAATCTTTATTTTCAATGTTAAGTCCTAGACTTTTCTTTTTCAAAAGATTATATTTTTCAAGCAATTTTTCACATATAATTGAGAGTTCTTCATTCAAAGCATTTGGATCAACATGGTCATTACATGAAGAACTAGCATCATCACTAGCTAATTGAGTTTCCGAGTATACCTCAAGGGAGTCATTCCCTTGGACCATGTAGTATTGTTGCTCGGATTCTCCATTAGATTCATCCTCCACAATGTTGGGCGTTTGTAGCTCGGAGGAGGTCAACGTGTTCCACACTGCAAAGGCGGAATCACAGTTAGTAACTAAGCACAAATATTCTTTATCAAGCTTGCTTCTAAGTGCCTCAAGAGCTTTTGCATTGGTCTCTATATGCTTGCTATTACCAAGATAGGATTTCTTGGTAGCGGCAAGAAAAACATGCAAACCTGGGTTTTCAAGTACATGGACATCCTAAATTTTCACATGTCAATGTTGGAGACATCAAACATGGGAGGTGATAAGCAATCCATGAGTGTGTGTAAACAATATATTTGCAAAAGCAAATGATAGATTAGGAAACCAAGATCACACTCCTAAGTGGTTAAACCTAATATCAGGAGCGTAGGTTCTGATACCAATTTAAAGTACACCTAGAGGGGGTGAATAGGTGTACAGCTAATCTAATGGTCAATTAAATGCGAAAATTAAAAACTTAATTGCAACAACATTTAATGCAACCAACGAGTGTAGCCGAATTCCCAGTGAAGGGCTCTGGACTAACTCCTCTTGATTCCTCTGAATAAGAGTTGAGGCGCTATATGAAGCTCTCGTGTTTAAACATAAGTGAGGCACACAAACACACAAGCATGTATATGATATGGCAATAATTTGCAATGCTCAAAGTAAAAGAGAGAGAGAGAGTTAGAGTTAATGGATCAAACGCAAACACACGAATATGTTTCGAGGTTCGAGCACACAGCTCTACGTCCCCGCCTTCACACAGAAGGATTTTCACTAACTTGTCCACACAGGACTCCCACACAGGGAACCTCCACTGAGGATTTGGGGCAATACAACCGGGAGTACACAACTCCTCTCTCAACCGAATACAAACACAACCTCTACACTTAGAGGCTAGGCACAAAGCCACCAATATCAACCTCACAAATGAGGGATAGGCACAAAGCCAATACAACCAATCAACCTCTCACTAGAGGGATAGGGCATAAAGCCACCACTCCAAAATCAACCTCTACACAAGAGGGATAATACAAAGTAGGAGGGTTTACAACTTAGTGATCAAAGGACCACAAACCAATTCTTTCTCACTTACACAAAGATCCTAATAGATAGGTAGATATGATAAGCTCAAGTGAGAAAATAAAGTGTTTGGAAATGAAAACAACAAAGAAAAACACTTGGGAAAATCACTAGATAGATATAGAATTAGAGATCAAAAACCAATTCCCAAATACTCTCTTTTTCGTTGAATTTTCCAACACTTTAAAATAAATAAAGATAGATCTTTAGAACCCAAAAATCTTTTGAAAACTTGCTTTTAAAACACTAGAGAATAGGAGAAATTTTGCTCTTAAAAGTTCTACCAAAACACTCTTAAAATGGGGTATTTATAATCCCCCAAAAGAATCTGCCCGTTGGCAGCAGTCAGGTCAAAATTGACCTTCCGGTTGACCGGCTGGTCGACCGGCCAACGGTCAAAAATTTGACCGTTGAGCCTGCTGGTCGACCGCCCGGTCGACCGTGCCAATCCAGAGAGCAATTGCTTTCTGGCCGGTCGACCCTCGGTCGACCGTGCCAAGCCTCACGGTAGACCGTCCGGTCGACCGTCCCCACCCGAGAGTGGGGTACTTGCAGTCGGTCGACCGTTCGGTCGGCCGGCCCAAGTGGCAGGTCAGCGTGCACATTCTTGTGCACGCCGGTCGACCGGTCCGGTCGACCGACTCTGGGTCCGGTCGACCGGCCCGGTCGATCGCCAGAGCCTGGCTGGGCTGCTTTAGGGATTTGAAAACTAGGTTTTTTATTTACAAAATAAATCCCATAAAATTTCTAAAAATCCACAAAAATAGTTTCAGTATAGTACATTGATATACAAACATGTGTGAAAAATTTCAACACATATTTCAAACTTTTTGAACCATTTTTGTGACTTACAAATTTTGCCAAAATCCAAGAACTGTATTTTCTAAAACTTGGATTTTTCAAATGGAAATCCGATTTGTCCAAAACTCATTCAAATACAAAAACATGATATGAAACAACATTTGAGGTATATAGTATATGGATATACTCTAATATACATATAAAGATATATATCAGTATTTTTGACATTAATTCCAAAAACAAGTTTTGTTAAAATACAAAACCTAAATACATGAATAGGTTATCAAACTAAGTTTGTATAAATAGTTGAAGCATAAATGTATATAGAACAAATCTAATATACATTAAATCATGTAAACTTGTTGATTCTATCTATTCATGAAAATCAAGATCGGTTAAACCAAAATCGAAAACCGATAAACATGAAACTAGAAACAAGTGTGTGTGTGTGTGTTGTGAACTTGAGCATATCACACAATCTAGTCGTTACAAATGGATCTAAAACATAAACTAAACACTGTACCGAAGTCTTCTTGTAGAGCGCCGTCTCCAGGTCGACTCGATCCAAACGTGATCTACCGAGCTTGACTCCAACGAGTGCTAGGGTATGAACTTTGACGCTCGGGCTCTTGAATCACCATGTGAATGCTCCAAAAATACCTTATTGAGGCTAATCACCTACTAATATCTTGGTTAAGTATTTGAAACTAAACATCACAAGATTATTAGTAAACATAACTACATGAGTTAATCATCATCAAAAGTAGAGTGGAAGGCCTCTGGGCCAACAATCACCACCATATTCTACAGTAAGGAAACTCTCATCTTCGAGAAGGTCACGCCAATTCTCTTATCTAATGAGACTAGAAAAAGGCCAAATCAAGGGGAGTAGATAGGATCAGGTTTGGTGGTCACAGAAAGGAAAGGAAAAGGAGGAAAGAGAGGTCTGGGCTCGTAAAAGGCATGCCACTTTTGTCACGGGGAAGGTCATTGGAAGAATGACCGCAAGCATCGGTAATAGTGGTTGAAGAAGAAGGGGCAAGCTGCGGAGGCATGCGTATTATGAGCGGTTTCGAGAAAACTGAAATATTAATGGCTTCCTACGAAGATAGCACTTCTCAAAGTAAAAGTTGGATATTTGATTCGAGTAGTATGATTCGTGTATGTTCTCAAAAGGAGTTATTTAACTCCTTGGTTGCAAAGGAGAAAGGGACTATCAAGATAGGGGATGGCTCAGCTTGCGAGGTCATTGGCACTGGGACAATCAAGGTTAAAGAAAGAGATAGGACAGTGCGTGCTCTAGAAGCGGTCCGATTTGTCCCAAAGGGACGCTACAATCTAATATCTATAAGGGTGTTCGACGAAGAAAGATGCCGGATCTAAATGCAACAAGGCATCATCACAGTTTGCTAAGGAGACAAGGTAATCCTGAAAGGAAAGAAGTGTGGAGGATTATACAAGTTAAAGAAAGGAAACTGAGTTCAAAGTGGAGT
Organism: Agave tequilana; assembly: GCA_038442645.1. Taxonomy (NCBI): domain Eukaryota; kingdom Viridiplantae; phylum Streptophyta; class Magnoliopsida; order Asparagales; family Asparagaceae; genus Agave; species Agave tequilana. The sequence goes on from JAVJIF010017297.1 coordinate 115,169, forward strand.
TTCAAGGGTAAGCTTGGAAGGGAGTTCATCGCGAGGTGGAGCTTCAAGGAAGACTCCAACGGGACGTTAACCAGGTCAAAGTGTTGCGGGAAGGAGAAAGAGTGCATTCGGATAAGGCCTGAGATGGCCCAAGCCATAACGATAAATCAGCGAAAGGTCCTAGGGAGAGGGGGCAAGAGTTAAAGGCTTCACAGTATGGTTATAACCAAGAAAAAATCAAGGTAATAATTCAAAATCTCAAGATGTTTTACTAAAGGCTTGAAAAGCAGGTCAAGGTAAAGATTGTTTAGATTTTACCTTATTTTCAATAGGAGATGATGGTCCAAGAAGATCCAATGGAGTTGGAGAAGATGATGGCTTGAAGTAGAAGAAAAGAAGCAGATCAAGGAAAGTTAATCGACTAACAAAGATTACTAGTCGACTAGCCCAAGTACTAGTCAACTAGGTCAGATACAGAGAGGAAGCAATTTACAATAGTCGACTATATAAACCTATTAGTCGACTAATGGAAGAGATTAGTCCACTAGGCCTAAGCGCTAATTGACTATACGGGGCATTTTCTGAAGCAGAATCAGTTTCCTTTTCAGGCGCTGATTTTCTTTTCTGGTAGAGTACGAATAAGACTCAGTTCCTATTTAATGAAGGATTTGTTTCTAAAGTTTAAAGGGTGTAGAATTCTTCTAGATTAAGGAGATCAACTCCTAATGAGATTAACTCTTACTTCAAACATCTAATGGTCAAGATCATCTCATAATCTGAATAAGAGTTGGTATAAAATCCTATAAATAAAGGTTGTAACCCAGCATTATAAATAACATAAAATATTGATCTCAAGGAGAAAAAGGTGGAGAACACCAAGAAACTTAGAAGGAAGCCAAGAAAGAGAGAAGCAACGTGAAGGTGCATAGAGATATGATAATACTCTTAAAATCTGGTCTAGATTAAGGAGAAATGTGAATACTCTTGTTGCATCAAGAGAAAAGTTAGATCTCTTTGTATCAAGTTATTAATAAAGCTCTCTAAAGTTCTCTCCCCGTGGACGTAAGCCAAGTTTGGGCCAAACCACATTAAATCCTTGTGTTCTTTCTTATTACCTTTTTGTTTAGGTCTTGCTAGTTTGCTTTATAATAGTTTTCTTTTGCAAGAACTAATCATATTACCAAGTTTCACAAATACGATCCTAGAAGTAATAATTGGTATCATAGCATATCAATTTTGGTGCAATGGGGATATCAAAAGTTAATAAAACCAAATGTACAGTTAAGATAGAAAATTATAGATTACAGTTATAGTTTGCAGAAGCGTCAATGCTGGAATAGAAGAGAGATGGAGAGAAGGAAACGAACTAAAGGGGGGAGATCAGGATCATTATAAGTGACTACTACTTAAGCATCAATATAATCAGTCTCCCTTACTTTAGAAAGAATATTCTTACCTTAGAAACAACATTGTGAGCCTCCAGGGACTAAATATCAAGTAATAAGAAAAACTTGGAATCATTATAAGTCCAGTTATGAATGATGCTATACTAGGGATATCAAAAGTTAATAAAGTGTATGCTTTGAAATTAAGAGTCAAAGTGTGTGTGTTTTGGCTTCCTCGATACTTCCGTTGTAGCATAGAGGCTAAGCGGGTCGAATCCACAGTGACGGGAAGCGATAGAAGTTTTACCGAAATATTCACGTGTGTGTTAAAGTTTCTTCAACGTTTTAAAGAATAAAAAAAAGAAAACAAAGAATGAAAAGAGAAGAGTACGATGAAATACGAAGAAGTGAAAACATAGAAGATAAGATATTTGTGATTTTTTTTGAAATATATCTAAAACAAAGTAAAAAGAGAAAGAAAACTCATGACTACTAACTACTAATGGCTCCACTAATCATGCTAACCTCTTACTGATAGTTGCCTCACATGTATCCTTGGCTATCACTAGTCCTTATTTCAAGAGCATTTCAAAGTATGACCCATACGATAACTTTCACATCCAAATTCAACAAATAAGTGCAAGCTACACTTATACCATCAAAACTAAACAAGATTAAGCATTGAATAAAGTAATGTTAGCTTGTTAGAGAGTTAGGATGTTAGAGTGTTAATCCATCATCATGAGCCATCAATGGCTCTTGCAAGAGCAAGGCCAAGTAGAGGCTATTAGATTCATGTGGATTATCAAGTAAGAAGTTAGCAAATTATTGGTTAGGAGTTAGTTAACATGTAAAAGGAGTTAGAGAGAAGAAAATAAAGAGAGATAAAGAGAGAACCTTTCATAGATTGTCACCTTCCATTACAAGCACTCTTACTTTTCATTCATATACTACTCTCTCCTATTACAAGATCTACAATAAATGAAAAATACAAAGGAGAAAGAAGAAGAAGAACAACTAACCTAAACTACCCTAAGAAGAAGAAATTATTCTAAAACTACACTAAAACTCCTTAAAACTTCTCCTCCCTCAGTTCTGGAAATCCCAGGGCTTTTATAGGTGAAAGGGGGCACCAGGGTACAAGTACAGAGCCGCGCATCAAATCTTGACACGTGGCTCCACACAAGAGCCGCGAAAACGTGGTTGCGTTTCTGCCACCATAGTGTGGCCGTGCGCGGGGCGCCGCCTGCCACGCGCTGTTTCTTCGCCCTCATTTCTGCTGTACTTTCTGATTTCTGGATATGGGCACCCGGTTTTGACAGATTCACCCTCCAAAGTCAATGGCTATATGTGTAGATTTTAATCACCAATTAAATGGGATTTTTGGGTTTCTTCTTCGTTTCATGCCATGAACCTAAAAACATGCAAGAGAGGTATTACTAACAGGATTTAATATTAAATAAATGTGAAGATGTGGTATGAAATATGCAATTTTAGAAACTAATCACACCCCTACGCTTATCTTTTGCTCGTCCCGAGCAAAACAGAAAAACTAACTAAAAATATTATTACACCACTTTTGCAGGTGACGCGATTGCACTGAGCATGTGCAACAAGCCGTTAAACCTCTAGGTTTCCCCTAGAGGAGGAGTTTTATCTCCTGAGAGTTTTTAGCGGATTATGCCTACAAAATCTATAAAGAAATAAATCAAATGTTAGTATTTTGAAACACATTTTGAAAATAGAGAAAATGTTAAAATATTTTTGTGAAAATTTAAGTGATCCAAGGTCATTGGTCAACCAGAAATTATTCTTCCTTAAACTGAGTCGAAATGCAAAATCTTATTATAAATTAATTGTAAGAATTTAAAATTGAATCGATTCTTTGATCTTTCATAAAACTCTTAGAAAAATATGCACTTTGTGAACAGTGAAGATTTTTGAGATATCGACTCTAACTTTCATGCCATTTATTTATATTATTATTTTTTTTCTTTCCTTAGTTTTCTAAGGCTTTTTAGCTTACCCAGATAGTAAGCCTTTAGCCGGTGACTCCCAAACCAGATAGTTTTAGGGCACCAGATGAGAAAACATTCCTCGGACTTAATGACTCGAGTAAACAAGGCCACAAAACTAAAGGGATTATTTTATTTTTTTCCATCATTTTAGGCATGAATAATTATGCTTCCTGAGGCATAACTACCTAGCTTCAATAAGTGGTTTTATCATCATCTTTTTTCTATATTTTTTTATGGCATTTTTTATAGCATTTTCAGTCTTTGTTTCAATCCCCAAAATTGTGCAAGTGTGAAGTGCATAAATCTAAGGCAAAAAATGAAGATCAAATTATCTTTCTAATCTTACTTCATTATCCTAAAATTTAAACAAAATCTATTATTTTGACTTGGTTTAAAATTCATAATTTTAGGTCTTCCTAATTCCTAAGATAATCTTAATTTTCTTAAAAATAAATAAAACTATTTCTCTTAATTCAAAATATTTTGTAAAAATAAAAGAAAAGAGTTTTTATAAAAAGAAAAATCTAAAATTTTCTAAAAAGAAGTGTAAAAGAAAGAAAATTTAAAACAACCTACGTTAGTAAACCCTCCCCCACACTTATCCCATGCATTGTTCTCAATGCATCGTGAATGTGTATATACATGAAACAAATGCAAAGGGAAGGAAAATTACTTCATGGTGGTGGCTTTGGTGGTGGTCTAATTGCTCCATGAAATGCAGCCCAATTCAAAAAATGTGGATCTTACAGGAGCCCACCGGTGACCTCTCTAATACGACCCAGTAAAATGTTGGAGAACTGTATGATCTTATTGAGAAAATTATCCCCATCCATTTTTAATTTTCAAAAATAAGATGGAGTCATTTTCTTCAACATCCTTGTCCAACAATGAAGTGTTATTTTGGGAGATGATTGATTTGGACTCAAATGGAACAGAACAAAATTGATACGGACTCGAGAATTTGACCCAGATCAAGTCGATATTCAACAGTGAGTGTCGAAATTGGTTCAAAAATAGGGTCCAAATCAAAGAATTGATGTTCACACACTTTCTCCATCAATAAGTGTGATCAGAAGATATTGGCGATTCAATTTCACAGTGTACTGGTATAGGAATCAATGTTGACTCCGGAATAGAGAAAAAATCTGGTAAAGATACTGGAGTCATTATTAAATCAAAAAGTGAAATGGAATCACTAACATGAGGTTCGGGATCACATTCATATTCAATTTCAATTCAGGAAAGGGATAACTTTGCAGAATGTCAAGGCGACTTTCATAACTTGGAGTTTGGTCAAGTTCAAATGTGCGTTCTGAAATTGAATCTTGGTTTTCAAAATAACATGATTCTTGGGACCAATCGATAGAGTTAAGGATTGGTCAAAGGTTGACAAGAAAGACTTTTCTCACTCTCATTGATCAATTCACTCATTATAGAGTCTAACCTACTGATAGGCCGGGTAACAGAATTTTAAGTCTGAATCATGTCTTTCATACTCTTTGTAATTGGTTCTTCTTGAAAAGGTGAGTATGGAAGTTGATTTTAGAAATTGTGGTGAGATTGTAAGTCTATCAGATATTGAGTTTTGTTGCTCAGACTCACGCAAGAGCTCCTTACTCAAGCCCAGGACTGATGGTTGTTCATTTTGAATTGGTGTGACTGGAAAAGATGAGCATAACTCTTGAAATTTTGGTTAATGATGAGTCCAACATATTTTGAATTTGTTGTGCCATTTCACAACAGACTTCCAAACGCTTTTCTAGCTCAGATTTTTTTTCAATTGGATGTTCTAAAAAGGAGTATATGGAGTTTGATTTGGGAAGAATTGTGAATTGATCAAATGTTGAATTTGTTGTTAGGACTGAAGTATGGCTTTAATACTCCTTTCCAAATTAGATTTTACTTCGGTTGGTGGGACAGGAAAGGAGGATATGAATCCAATTCGGGGAATGAAAATGTGGACAAGGTAGTTGAAAATTTGACTCGAAGGAGGTGAATCCCCATGAACTCTGTGAAGAGTGAAAATTATTTTAAAATTATAGTCATAGGATTGGGGATATGGCTCATATTGAGTTGGATAATCCCAATCTGGCATATATAGTTGGTTCATGTACATAGCTGGGTCAGAGTTATCCGAGTCAAATGAGGTCGGGGTGAAATATGGATTCATATTATGATTGAAAATATTGTTGCTGTTAAAATCCATTTCACACTTTTCAAAAACAAACAAACAAACAAACAAATAAAGAAAAAGAAAAAGAAAATAAGCCTATGCTAGGGTTGACTTAGACCTAGACGACTCCTAACTAGTTAGACTGTCTACGGGGGGTACATCGTCGAAATCTGACCACGAGTTAATCGGTAAGGTAGGGGCAAGATCAGGGAGACATCTGTGCCAGAGCAACAAGCCTAATTATGCCAAACCACTGTTCTTCGAGTTTCGCCTCTCAATCCCTAACCTTCGATACCGATTTGGTAAGAGTCAAACTCTAACAATTTTTTCCCTTAGGTCAATCTCCTAAATGAGTCTGAGATGTCCCTGGGGGCCAGTGTCTAGCAAATTTTATTAAGGCTTGGGTTTGTGTGAGTGGGGGTGATGTTTGGGCTAACGGAGGGTAATGACTTTCCCACCTTATGTTGTATTGGGTTTTACCCTTAAGTTCAATTCGTGTAAGTGTGCAATATAGATAAAAATGAACACATAAAGAGAGTAAATCACCCACGTGTTTTGTCTTAACCACATGCAATGCGGTATGTACACCCCGTCAAGATCACAACAACACAAGAATAAATACAGTATATTGGAATTGAAATCGACACGTGCCTAGATGCAAATGTCTAAACCATTTTAAAACATCCAATTAACGTATTTTAATTCTTAAAATTATTACAGTACAGAGGTAATATAAACAAAAACTAGCAGCATATATAAGAATATATAAGAATTTACCCAACCACACGAAAACAAGTGTGAACTTCTGTAATGCTAAAATTTTAACCTGCACACCAAAAAAAAAGAAGAAGATTAATAAAAATGTGAAATCAAACCGTTCCCATCTGCGACAAACGGCGCCAAAATTTGATCGGAGAAAATCACGCATAAAAAGTGTATATTTGAAATCAAGAGTTAAAGTGTGTGCGCTTTGGCTTCCTCGATACTTCAGTTATAGCATAGAGGCTAAACGGGTCAAATCCATAGGGCAGGAAGCGATAAAAGTTTTACCGGAATGTTCACGTGTGTGTTAAAGTTTCTTCAACGTTTTAAAGAATCAAAAGAAAAGAAAAAAAATGAAAAGAGATGAGTACGATGAAACACGAAGAAGCGGGAACATAGAAGATAAGATATTTGTGTTTTTCTTTGAAATATATCTAAAACAAAGTAAAAAGAAATGAAAACTCATGACTACTAACTACTAATGGCTCCACTAACTATGCTAACCTTTTAGTGATAGTTCCCTCACATGTATCCTTAGCCATCACTAGTCCTTAGTTTAAGAGCGTTTCAAAGTATGACCCATACGATAACTTTCACATCTAAACTCAACAAAGAAGTGCAAGCTACACTTAAGCTATCAAAACTAAATAAGAGTAAGCATGGAATAGAATAATGTTAGCTTGTTAGAGAGTTAGAATGTTAGAGTGTTAGAATCCGCCATCACGAGCCATCAATGGCTCTTGCAAGAGCAAGGCCAAGTAGAGGCTATTAGATTCATGTGGATTATCAAGTAAGAAGTTAGCAAGTTAGTGGTTAGTAGTTAGTTGCTATGAGAGAAAATTAGCTAAATATGTAAAAAGAGTTAGAGATAAGAAAACAAAGAGAGGCAAAGAGAGAACCTTTCATAAATTGTCACTTCGATTACAAGTACTCTTGATTTCACTCATGCACTACTCTCTCTCCTATTATAAAATCTATAATAAATGAAAAATACAAAGGAGGAAGAAGAAGAACAACTAATCTAAACTACCCTAAGAAGAAGAAACTACTTTAAAACTATACTAAAACTTCTCAAAACTTCTCCTCCCTCAGTTCTGAAAATCCCAGGGCTTTTATATGCGAAAGGGGGCACCAGGGTATAGGTACAGAGCCGCGCGTTAATCTTGACACGCGGCTCTACATAAGAGCCGCGAAAATGCCGCCACACGTTTTTGCATCCATAGTGTGGCTGCACGCGCGGCGCCTCCTACCACGCGCTGTCACTTTCGCTCCCTTGTCTATTGTATTTCCTGGTTTCTGGATATGGGCACCCAGTTTTAACAGATTCCCCTCCAAAGTCAATGGCTATATGTGTAGACTTTAATCACCAATTAAATGAGATTTTTGGGCTTCTTCTTCATTTCATGCCATAGATCTAGAAACATGCAAGAGAAGTATTATTAACAGGATTTAATATTAAATAAATGTGAAGATGTGGTATGAAATATGTAATTTTAGAGACTAATTAGCTATTGAAGTAAATCATGTTCTATTCTAATCTAGGTGACTAAATTCTTGCTTTCTCTAACGGGCTTCAATTAGAGCACTTTTCTTTTTAAGGAAACAGTCCAATTTGCTAATCTGAAGAATACATGTATTGCTAGCCAAATATGGATCTTTTTGGAACAGAAAATGTCAAAGAATGAATTGTTCCAACTGAAACTTGGGAGATGAAGCTTAAACTTTTTTTTTGGGGGGGGGAAAGGAAAAGAAAAGAAAGGAAGTATCCTCTACAATGAGCATCTTGCAGTTGCTACTC